>QVOA01020037.1:0-91143 GCA_014825685.1 Pseudomyrmex cubaensis
AATATTGACTTCACATAAAGTGAACTAGTCAGTGACTCTATGATTAGAGTAAAAATAAGCCGGATTTTCACTCCAAAAAATTTAGAGAGATCGTATAATTGTAAATATAAATATATTTCTCTTATTGATCAGTATTGTATCTTGTACACTATTTCCACTAAAGAGAATTTAAAATAAAAAAAACGTTTGGAACGTCTTTTTGAATTTTATTTACGAGCAAAACACCTCGCTCCATGATTCGAACAGCCCATTAAATTTATGTATTGGAATAAATATATTTATTTAATGTATTTATAAATATTTATATATACATGTGTGTGTGTGTGATGAACGTCTACGAGAAAAGGCGCGGTATTTCGTGGGAAATCTTGTTTTAATCCGGAAATAATTATCTAGAGACAAGAATATCGATTACATTCGTTCCTTAGCTCCTTCTTCTTTCCTCCCATTCAAATCTGATGGAGATCGAATTATCTGACAGTCGCGAAATTACGCGAGCAGACTCAGCGTAAGCAGCGAAACGATAGACGAGGATTAATACGGATAATTCGCGGTTGATTGGCTCAATTAAAAACGTTCGGCTCTTCTCTATCCTCTCTTTTTACTTTATTCTAAACTCTAGAACAAATCTTCAGTTTTTTGCCGTTAGAAAACAAACGACAACATTAAAAAAGTGATGTATTTTTCTTTGGACGATGTGTATCATTTTATACGTACGTTTCCACAAATTATGAGTGACTGAAAAAATTAGTTACTTTAAGAGATAATAAAAAATGAAACTTTCAAAATGTATAATTAATCTTCATGTCGGAGAAATAAAAGTATATATTTTACATCTACAAAGTTTTATCAATAGGCAATACCTAATGACTTTTTTTGTAATAGAAGAGTAATGTAATCCGACCTACGCGCGGGCACATTAACCGGAAGACGCACTGTGAGATATCCCGCTGTATCGTGGGTTGTCCTAATTGTCTCTCAGCAGCTACGGTACACACGGGCTAAAGGTTTTTTTAGGCTCGTCTCTTTTGTACACACAAAATTATATCCCGATCTGTCATCGAGGAGAGAGTTTTGAGTTTCATTGGGAGATCAATATCATTATAATCAAGAAAATTTCACAATTTTTAGTACTGAAAAAAAAAAATAAATAAATAAAAAACGACGCACGGTTTTAATTTCGATTTTATTTGTTAATAATTGTATTTGCTTCAATTACGATTTAATTCATTATTGTGCAAGACACCCTGCAAAAAGTTCAGAAACGTCCTATTGTTCAACAAATTTGAATTTTTATATAACTGAACTCGAGGATTTTCTCCGATTACATATTCAATTAATAATTGTATATTTTATTATTTGTATAAAATATTATTTATATATTATTTTTACTTGAAATATATACAAGTTGTATCATTCAGCTGTCATCGATTCTCGTTATCTGAAAATGTTAATGCCGAAAAGTCTCGGCTTAGCATCACTGAGAATTTGCATTGGGCCATCTGCATTGATAATCTACGATCGATCAAATCGACCGTACGTCGTTAATATTATTGATCAATCGTAGTAGATAACAATTTAACAGTTAGAAGAAGAGGTAACGAATCTTGCCGCTAATTCGATATCCCATTTCGATAATTGGGACCGAGTCCGAGTTGTTTACTTTCAAACGAGCGAGACGTCCTTTACCGAAATGACGTTAATTAGGCTGCCTCTGGCTGAAGGTTGACTCTGCTCCGATTATATCCTATCTCTTGAAAGAAAGTGCTTTATATATATATATAAAAGCTGTCGCCATTATGACTTCCCGCATTAATAATCGGAGCCGATCAAACCTCGTTCGCCTTCACATTAAATTGAGACCGATTATCTGCTCTCCTTTCGTATTCCATCGTATACTCTATCCTTTCGACAGTAAAAAAAAAAAAAAAGAAACTCTTCTCTAATAACCGCGGAAAGCAAACCTTGAAATAAGATCTGCATGAGTCTTTGACATTGAAACATTATGATTGTTTCGTTACAGAAATATTCTCCACAATTACATTATACATTTTATTTTGTTCTCATCTTTTATTATTTTGTCGAGTTTCAAATCGGTTACCAAAAGATAGATTTTTATTTATTGGTTGGCACTTTGAGTTTGACTCACCGATCAAAGGAGTCAACCATGTGATGATCTGCTAAATAGTGTATGACGAAGTCTTAATATAGTGTCCGCCCCGAATAAAGAAAAGCAAGAGCTTTCCAAGAGAAAGGCAAAGGCTAAGGAAGAGGAGCGTGAGGACGGGAAGAATAATCGGGTCTTGTAGCGCAAAGTGAACCATAAACGAGGCAATCTGCCGGAATCTCGAAGAACTATCGGCAATGTTTCAGAACCGGATCGGCAGCAAATCGTCTGGAAGATCGTCTACCAAAAGGGTCAAACGTGGAGACTGACGCCCGTGCCTCGAACGTGTACACACAAGCGATCTACGCGAGGTTTTAAGTACTTTATACTAGATTCACACACACACACACATTCAACACACGCTACACGAACGTCGATCAACCGTGAGAACGTTTCTTAATAGAGCTCGGGGATTCCTCGCATTTAATTGATCCCACGAGTCAATTTGGACATCAGAAAAAAAACAGGAAGTCCTCTCCCGTACATGTTCGCGTGGCTTCTTTCGTTCCTAACGATCGATCTTTCGTCGACCGGACGGCGGCAGGTAAAGATGCAAACGCGAATCGAGATCGTGGATGTATTTAATAAGGTTTCGGCCACCTGGCTCCTCGCATATATCTCGCGCGTTAGATTAATTCGCGATAACGATTATTCACACTCTAATATTTGAGAAAAAAGCAGGTAACATACTCGCGCGTCGAAATTAAGACACAAAGATAATTAAAGAAACAAAAAACCAAATCATCTCGATCGAGAAAAAAATTCACAAAATAGTGCATTACAACGTTTAATATGCCAAACGATTTATTGCACTTTTTAAACTTCTCCCGACGTTTTTGCGTCTTGCTTCTTTTTTTTTCGGGACATTATCTCGAAGGGATAAGCGCGACACCGAAATGGACAAAGTGCCAGGCTCTTTTTATCGCTCGGTCAGAATTAGCGGAGGTATCAGAAACCGCTCATCATTCAAGTTCCCATCTTGAAGAGCGATCGGCGTAGTAGAAAAAGATGTCGTAGTCGAGCAGCGGACAGAAGCAGGCCCGGTGTCGGTCGAGCGATCTGCCCGCAGGATGCATGTGGACATGGCAGTAGCAGGTGGTCCTACCACGATATAATGGTCGTGTGTATGTACGCGTGCACGACGGCGGATGATATTGCATGTGTGTGCGCGGCGCACCCACGTGTCGCTCGTATATGCGGCCGCGATGTAGCGTGCTCATCCGGCGCGCCACATTGCAACGTACGAGACCGACAGAAACGGATAAGGACGTGCAGTCGGTCTCTGATACGACGTAATCCTTCAAAGGCGCACGTATTGCACATCTTGCTTTCAGAGAGCGGAAATGTACAAAGTACGAAAGACACAGGCTTATCCTTCATCCTCGTGGTTAGGTACTTTCTTTCATTATTTTGAACTAACTGAATTTTAAAGTTATGTTTTTTTTTTGTAAGAAACGTTGTATATGATGTTTTTTAAGCATATAAATGTCAAATAAAAGAAATTCAAAATTTCTTTTTTATAAGATATTAGAGTATATTAATCCTTCGCATACCAAGACTCACTCAAAAATTTCAAAACAATGTTTCTAGTAAAAATTAATTTTTTTTAAAGGCTTATATCTTTAGAACTACTAGAGATTTTTTCAATTTGTTTGTGTATCAGCGTAGAATCGTTCAAACTTTCGATTTAAAAAAAACAAACTTTAAAAAATTATTGAGTTTTTGCAGAGATCGATTTTAAATTCGCGTGATCTCACAGATCCAGTCTGTGCATAACTAGTAGGTCGTTTTTAGAGTCTGTATGCGAAGAGTTAATAAAAAAACATAGAAATGTGGTAATATATTGTGACGTGGTACGTGTGTATATGATGTGAATTTTATAAACGCGAAATCCAACTGATTTAATTGCATCGTTTCGAGAAGCTTTTACGAACGACGACCAAGACTTGTACGTAAGATCGATAATTGGTTCGTATCGGCTTTCGATTTATCAAGGCGCCCGGCGCACGAACATAGATCGCCTCTCTGTCTTGTCTAACGATACGGGCGGTACACAATCAAGACAAGCGGACAGTGTTTACGAAGCGTCGCACCGCCGACGAGCTAATGGCTCGAAGACATTAAGTTAATTGCTCGGCACGTCGTACCTGTGTACTCGCATTTGCGTGCACGCCGAGCCCATCTTTCTTTCGCTATCTGCCGCTCTTTCCACCCCTCTGTGCTCCCCTACTTCTTGTTACCGTCACGTAATGTTCACCGTAATGGAAGCATCGCGGAGGACACGAGTGTCCTCGCCGAGCGAAATTCATGCGGAAAGGTGTCTTATTTCGTCACTCTCATCGATGCTTGATTCATTAAACCACAACGTCTAAAGGAGAGAGACTGTTAAAAAAAAAAAAAAAAAAAAAAAAAAATATAAATACATGCATCCTTTATTAGAAATCCGTCTTTCGAAAACTTGTCTGTCGAATAAAATCATTCGAGGTTGCGCGCTAATATGTATAAAACATTTCTAAACTCGCGATATAGTAAATATGTAAATAGGACGTCTAGTGTAATTTCAGAGTACGTCATTGCCGCTCACCGTCCGCGTTCGCTCCCTTACACGTTAAAAGGAAAAACAACCCCTCCCGCTTGGTGGGAGATTACGGCACCTCCGTCGCTGATTTTTCCTGCCCGTCGAACCGTCTATGTGTATTTACATAAAATGGCGAGTCGTCGGAATTTTTAAATCAAATTCCTTATCGAACAAGCGCGAGTTTGCGCGCAAAAAGAGGAGGCCAGCGAGGCGATGGTGCGTCGGCGGTGCGAAAAAGGTGAGTCTCTCTATCTACCACCAGCGAGATAACGAGCTCGTTCCTTTTCCACAATCCTCTGCACCCCCCCGAGATACTCGCAACTCCCTCTCCCTCGAGTCGAAGCTTTCATCTTCCTCTCTTTCTTTCTCTCTTACTCTCTTCGTCTTCAATTCTATCCTTCTCACTTCCGTTCGCTCTTTCTGCCCCCCTTTTTACCTCGCGACTTTCCAAGCCGTGACCTCCAATGGGGGAAATGAGAAAATGATAAGAAAATATACCCTTGGAGACTGCGCGTAAGAAAAACTCGAAGATATAAGCGGACAGAGTCACGTAATGATACGTTTAGAGAAGAATCTATCTATAGTAATATTTTTTCTTGGAAAAATATTAACACTAGAGAGTATTACATATATATATATAAAATTTTATACTTGTCGATATTTATATTGCTAAATTTTCTTTCCATCTAATCATTTTCTGAAATGCGTTCTCGTAAAAGCAGTTATAGGTTTGAAAAAATTGCAAGTTTCTTTGTTATCGCAGTTTCAACGAATAAACCTGTCGCAATGTGTATCTTTTGCGATACGCGCACGACAGTATTCGTCGAGATAAGCCTGAAGGCGGAGCGAAAGGTTGTAGATATATGGAAACGAAAGAGCGACCAAGAAATCGAGGATGGGAGGGAGAAGAAGAAACCATTGAGAACATAAATCTTCAAGTTTCCTTATCAAAGGTACTCCACCGGGAAATGGCAGCAATCTTCTAAGTTCTTTTCTTGATCTTGAAATAAAGAAGCCAATCACAAAGCTGATGCGTCAATATATATATATATGTACGTATTGCAAATTTAATTTTTAATTTTAACAATAAAACGTTCTCTTTCCAGCCATAAGTCATTGTGCGAATTGTTATTCGTGCGTTGTTATTTTCACGTTACTTCGTAATCAATAATTCGAGGCGATTCCTCAGAAGGTTACATTCGCGCTAATCCCGAGACGAGCGCGGCAAATCCTCATCGCGTGGCAACAACCGTCGTCGCATAATTCATCTGCGCGCGTACAGAGTACAGCGGATAATCGTTATCGCACTAGTCAGCCTCTCTCCATCAAGAGAGCTGTCAAACGAGAGGAAAAGATAGAGAAGAAGAAAGGAAGATAGGCCACTTTCCGAGGCAGCAGAAAATATAGGAGTGCTATCGAGAAGAGAGGAAGCGAAGAGAGAGGGAAATGTAGAGAGAGAAACTTGACGAGAGAGAGACAGAGAGAAAAGAGGATTCTTGGCTTTCGCGCGAGTATTATCTTGTCAGCGTGGATAACGACACCTTGGCGTCGTACCTACAGCCCTCATCAATTATAAATCCCACCCACCAATCGTGATATCCCGATTCCACGGCCGCAACCGCGGATCGAGACGTCTCATTATCTCGCTGGTCGGACATCGTGGTTACGCCAAGCCACTTCAGGAAGGAAGAGAAGAGAGAAAGGGTGGGGGTGTATTTCGAACACAAGATGTTGCAAAATGTAGTAGACTGCCTTCGCGCGGCAATTTCACAATGAAATACCGTTTCGTTTGAGTAAAAAACATACAAATTTTATGAGAACATTCGCGCACATAATTAGATATCGTTAAAAATCAGAAGTTTAACAAATTCCAAACAAACAAATCTATAAAATAATTTGAAATAATTCGAAAATTTTGTAATATTTTTTTATAATATACGCGTATCAAATTACGTTCGACGTTGTCTGTTTGCAACAGGTTACCACGTGCTATCTTGCAAAAAAAAAAAAAGAAAAAAAACAACTGCGTTGATGAGACAAATGTCAAGCTTTGCTATTTAAATCCAACAAGTCTGTCATTAAGAAAATCCAAATAAACGATTAGAGTCGCAAAGTACAGCCATGTTCCGCCTGGGAAAAGAATTATTCAACTTCTTTGGTCTTTTTCTTTCACGAGTAGAGGCTGGCAGTTAAGTCCACCTCCAAATGGGCAAAAGGTGTGTTTCGTTGTAATGAAAGGTTCAACGCAGCCTAATAAAAAGCGGATGCTATTACACTTCCTGTCCTCGGCTTTTTGCTTGCCGAGATCTCGACGTGTTTTCTTATACCGGGACTCCGAAAGCGGAAGCTACTTTCGTGATGATCGCGCGGCGATATCTCGATCTTGTCCCTAATGACGTTTAGTAGTGACGCCTCGGATTCATATCGCTGAGAAAAAAAAAGTGCTCGTATATTTCAAAATATATAGCTGACAAGATTGACTAGATAAGATAACCGCGGAGTGTTACAGAACAAAGAACGTCCGATAAAAGGCTAACGTTTAATTAACCTTCATTGGAAAGAAAAGAACATATGAATTTGAAGTCTATTTAAAAAATTGACGCGTTTTTTTCAGTCTTAAAAACTTAAATATATAAATTTATTAGCAATAACTCTTTGTTTAAAAAATACATCATATAAGAGACGTTTTCATAACATAAAAGGCACGATCGTATGACGGATTATCTACCGCAAGGAACAAGCGTTATGCAAATTATGTGCGCAACCCGTTTGATCCTTTTACCTAACCCGTTATTCGTCAATGAAAATCTGGTTGCGTGTTGTCAGGCGTTTGATTGCACCCTTTTTATATCATTTGGATTTTTCCAACAAAGAAAAAGTTTTTTTATCTTATAGAAAACAAAAAATAAAAATTATGTTTTTTAACTCCGTTACTTGAAGAAAGTACAATGGTTTTTTAAAATACTAACAACGTCAATTATACGTGAAAGTATGGTGTGCTTAGTTAGCTTAATTATGCTTTTGTTATCCTTCCATGTATTTGTAGAAAAAAAAAAACGATCTACTGAATTTTACACAAGTAGTATAGCCATACGGCGTACAAGTCTCGTCCATAGAGGTAAAAAACCATATAAGATGTCGAGTTTCACATGAGAGTACCAATCCCGACCGAGCACGTCGCTGTCTCCGAAAAGAAGTTATCCCCTAAAAAGAATTCTGCCACATCGAGGCGCGCTCGAGGGTTGAAAAGAGGGTTGAACTGTTTTATCGACCCTTGCGATTCTCAATTCATTCAATTCTTTGTGATTCTATCACCAGATTGTTCTGCTATCGTCGATATTAAAAAAAAAATGTACATTTGTTAATGACTTGTATATTCTATTATTTAGTTTATACTTGTATAGTTTGATATTAATGTCAATGAGAAAAGATAATTGTAAGATATAAAATTCGATTAAAAAATACGTAATAAAAACGCGAATACATTTTTTTAATAATAATTATAGTTTAAATATTATACCTCTATATATGATGTTCAAAAGATTTATACATAATATTTTATGTAAAACAGTTTATAGTAATATGTGATATTATATATTTTTCTTCTCTATATCTTTTAAAATATAAAATATTTCTCAATAATGAAAGTTTACAATTGTAGGTAATTAATTAAAGCTACATTTACATTAGCGTTTTACAGTTTTTTTCGCGTAATTCTTCTAAACGTACATGTCTCTCTCTCTCTTTCTCTCCGTACGCGTACTTATTTTTAAAAAAATAAATTAATATCGCGACGAGCAATTCTTTCACCGTCGGTATATGTTTTCGGTGTTTGTGCACACGTGCGGCACTAGAGTTATATAGACGTGTACACGCATATACGTGTACGAGGCCGCGCGAGCATTCGGAACCGACATATCGCAGCGAAAATATCTCGAGCGTGTAATAAAGCACAGAGAAAAATGTCGAAACTCGAAACCGAGACGAGGCGCGAGGTGCATAATGTACGAGTATCATACGTCACAATCAACTGCACGCGGCGCCAAACGCTTATTTCTCCGATGGCGCTGCCACGCTATGAAATTACACCAACTTGACTTACGTTCGTGAACGACACAATCTGACGTAGTCTAAACTCGGTTTCGTCCGACGAAAATAATTTTCTCGTATACTACTTCTAACAGTGTACCAACGTCAGTTGCAGTCCGGGATTTTCGGAATTTATTGATAATGGCGAAAAATCTTGAGCCGCGGCTACTAAAAGCGCCATACTCGAGAAGAGTTTTGCCGAATTATTTTCTCTCTCTCTCTCTCTCTCGCGTGCTGCATATATTTCCGTTTTTATTTTTTATATCGTTATTATTCTCTGTATCTCTTTCTCTTTCTCTCTCTCTCTCTCTCTCTCTCTCTCTCGCTGTAACATTTTTATTAATACGACATTTTAAGATAGAGTGTTTTGGATATTGTCCTTGAGAAATTCTCGGTTGTCAGCGGGAGAGAGATATTGATATTCCACGGGTGTGCCGTACGCAAAATTTCAAGCATGACCAGACCATTTGATGACAAGCGCGTCCTTACACGCAAGAGGAAGGGATAACCGAAATACGTTCGTCCCGTTCAAAGAGGGATGGGATTCGACCAAAGTGATAGGTTCGGCGTCGATCAATCGACGCAAACTCTGCGCTCAAAGCGCCAGTGGATATTCCTACTCATCCACTGACCCTTATTCGTGCGTTGTTTGTTTTGTCGATAAATTGGTTTTTTGTTCTCCTGTGCATACACACACCGCTATGGAAATCTCACGGGTGCGTTGAAATTCATGGCGTATATATTTTTTATAATATATACCGCCGCGTGTGTTACGTTTCGTTGTGCGAATATTTCGGCTGCGCTTTCGAAGGGCATCGCGAAATAGCATTTTCTCACGTTAACATTTTTCTCCGAAACACTATAACTTCAATACAAATTGAAACATTGAAAAAGGGAAATAACAAACACTTTGAAATAGTTTTGCAAAAAACATTGACTTTATATCGATCAATAATAAATAAAAAGAAAGAGAGATAAAATAATTTTAAAACGTAAATAAAAAGTTCGTTAAAGAAAGTTTCGTTCGAAACACTTTCTCTTGAAACACAATAAAGAAGTTGATCGCATGATTGCGCTGTGTCCACGTACATTATCGGATATAGCTGTGCATGTACACGTCGTATTAAAAATAAAACGGAATATAAAAAAGTCGCAGAACAAACGGCATGCATGCACAACAAACTACCGCCTGATATAATTGAGCGATAAAACATATAAATAACACACGCACACGAAGCGAAGAAACGCGCACGGAACGGAGAACTCGGATAAGTTTGCCTTTCCGCATCGGGAACCCGGTGAAATGGAGTAGCTGCAGATCTGATCGGACAGTGGAATCGCAGGTACCGGACCGGTTACATCAGCGCGCAGTCTGCCAGACGAGCCGCAACCCTATCCAGCCTCGGATGTTTCGCTCCCGCAACGTTTAAAGCCTCCTACCTGACACACTTCCTCTCGTCTCTCTCTCTCTCTCTCCTTCCCCTTCTTTCTCCTCTCGATCCTTCCTAAATATTTCGTGAATACGATCACGTCTCATGTCACGGTGCGGAATCCCGCTTTTATTCATCCCGCCGAGCATAATACAGCAGATCCGACGTGGTTAACGTAGATGCGGTGGACTATTTTTTATGCCGGTTCGTGCGTGAGTTATTAGCATATGGTGAAGCGCACAAACGATAGACCTGAAGATAGTGATGCTTCAATGGTTATCGGATACATTAATGCCGCGACGGAAGCCAACATCCAGCGGCGGGTTTTTCCGTTCGCGAATTGATTAACGTGTCATCTACCGTCATTGATTCGATTACTAGTAATATTATTATTAATAATTGTATTTTATATAATTAAATATATGTTATCATTATTAATGAAACATAATTTAAGCGCGCGCGCGAATGTCGCGAACCGAGAAAACAAGCAGTTTAAGGAAAATAATGTGGAATGGGAAAAAATAACGCTAAATCATGACAAACTTCTTAGAATGTAGTCTTCGTCGAGAGAGGAATGTGTCTTACCGCGGCGCGTCTCATTCTCGATTTGAGAGAATCAGAGAATCTCGCGATGTCCCATTTCTCTCAAGGAAATAAATCTTCGATCCCGAGCTGTGCATCACCGGTTGGCAAGCAATTTGAGGCCTGGCGATAACTCATACGAGCATCGATAGTATACGCTCTTTCATTTACATATAGTAGATGCAATACAAGCGAGACGCTTTTCGTGTACATGTACATATACATAAAATCTATATATACGCACGGAAAGTACAAACAAATATTTATACTCCATATGTACGCATAAACAATTTTTAAACTTTTGCGTAGGATATACAGTTTAAAAATATTGTGTCACGTGGTATCTACTCACATGTTATTTAAAATTGATTGTAATAATAATAATAATTGTTTTAAAGTCCGTGTAATGCAAAATTCTCTTTTGACAATTTGCGAGTTAAAAAAAAAAAGAAAAAACGCTAATTCCATCTTTTTCAAATCACGGCATCCCGCGAGACCAGATTTCGTTGCGCGTTACATAAGCGAATCTTTAGGCCGCCCATGTAGCGATGGTACATGGGTAGTCGTACGTCTTTGCATATAATTAGAAGAGCATTGAATCGACCCTCGTCGGACGCCTTTTCACCGTAAAAAAAGCAGGATGGGACGAGGGAGGGGTAAGACTGCTCGCATCCGAAATAGAGTCGAAGGGTCTCGGATTTTTTTTTGTCCCGTCAGTATGAGAAAAAGATCTCTCCAGGAAAGAAAAGGGGTTAAGGGCTCCGATCGGCAGGTACATGCCGGTGACGTGTTTTTAGAACATATGCATATGTGGTACCTCGCCAAGAAGGGGTCTAGAAAATTAAGCCAGTGCCGTAAGGAACCGGTCCTTTTAACCAATAATCTCTGCAAGATTAATGTGTGCTCTTGTTCTCGGCAACGTAAGCTA
Source organism: Pseudomyrmex cubaensis (assembly GCA_014825685.1). Classification (NCBI taxonomy): domain Eukaryota; kingdom Metazoa; phylum Arthropoda; class Insecta; order Hymenoptera; family Formicidae; genus Pseudomyrmex; species Pseudomyrmex cubaensis. The sequence goes on from QVOA01020037.1 coordinate 11,775, forward strand.
CTTTATTATTTTCGACAAACGAGAAAATCGATTCTTGGCACTGATAGTCTTCCAAACAATCGCTCCTCATGTTTTCATAATGCTTTTGCTATACTATGTCAAGAGAGCAACATGTTGCTAGAAAAAAATCACATTATTTAATTCTACATATAAAATCTACAAAACTTGTTTTTTTTTTTTAATCTCTAATTAGTTTCTTCTTTTCGATTAAAAGTTGGAAACTAAGAAAATTATCGCGAAGAAAGACTTTGCATCCCTTGTTCTGTTGCGATATCGATAAGATGATAGAAATTTGCATCTCACGGTCCTGCCGGGGCAACTATTTTCGGTCTTAGGCCCCGCTTCCTCCCTTAAAAAATCATCCGCATAAATTATGTATGCAGGTAGTCCGCATTGTACGACGAGCGCTCACCTCAGCGGGGCCCGATGATAAATTATCGCACATTGAGAATTTCCGAGCTAACGAGGGTTGGAAATTTGAATATCCTTCCGCATGCGTCTTTCATTCTCACGGCTCTTTCGCCCTCTCTCTTCTCGAGCGCGCGCGCGCAGGCTTTCGGCAATCCGTACCTACCTGAGGACCGCGCGTATACAATGAGTCCGTGATTTGATTTATCGAACGATTTCTCTCTCGCGCGCGTGGCTCACGAGATCTCGCGCGTAGCTCGGTATACACGTTGTTATTACACGTCCATTGATTCGCGAGACATTTCGCGCGGGAACGGATCGGTGACACGCGGGCTTACCGAATGTCCGATTTGAAACCGAGATGATCAATGAACTTTTTCCGAAGAGAAAGAGAGAGAGATGCGATATCGTTTTTTATCTCACGTCGACGACGTGCACGATTTATTTTGCTCACATCGCGCTCAAATAAAGAGCTAATCGCGTTAACTTGTTAAAACTGTTGTACAATCACCGATGATTACACGTCGGTACACGAAAAGAAGAGAATCGTGTAATTTCGCGCTGCCGATCCGTGTTTTACGACGAGAAAATTACGCGCTCACGTTTCCCCACGCGCAAGGCGCCGCGGCGCGCGCCAACTTCGAGGGTCACCAAACCGAAACACCGCCCATCGCTGTGTGCCCTTATAAACAATCAGCAGGGCCGGGCAGCGCGATTCATGATGGCCGCCGAGGACGAGAACAGAGGACCTAGTGCCCCTATCGCGGGCGAAAGGAATAATAAGAGCATCCCCCTACCACGAGAAAGAGAGAGCTTTCGTTACGTCGCGGCAAATGGAGAATCGAAAGAGAGCAGGATGGAAACGTACGAATGAGAGGAAGGAACACCCCACGCGCGAGTAATTTGCATACACGGTCAGCCGGCTCCAACATTGTGACTCAGTTTCGTCGGCAAAGAATCACCTCGAATCGTCTCTCCGCTTTAATAAAGCGACGCGCTCAAATCGTTGGACTGTTTTTTTTTTTTTTTTTTTTTCAATATCGCGTGAAACAACATTACGCGCGTAATATTTTTGTACCGATGTGCAATTTGTTTCTATATTGCACATGGAATGCAGTGAACAACTGGTGATAATTCGAAAATGTGATGAAGTGCACGTAACGAGATATGTGCGTGTTGTATGCGGCGGTTGTACAAAAGGCACAGTGTTTTTTTTCTTTATTTGCGCAGTGAAAAATGAACAACACAGATTCTTGCATTCGTACGCAAACTGCTAGTCCATTCCACGCAAAAGTACAAAATCTTTTTACACAGGTTTGACCTCGGTACATGCGGTCAAGTTCACGTCTTTGAGCAACATTCAGAAAGTTTCAGCCGTCATAAGCTCACTGATCTGACTATGTAAACATTTTCTGAAACTTAAGTAATAAAAGTGTAAAACAAAAAATATGACAAACTTTTACAATCACATTCTTTCCTGTTAGCGAAATTTTGCACCACAACAAGTTAAAAACTTGAATTTTTATTTCCACTTATCATTTACAGAATTATTAATGTCGCGTCTCACGTTTCTATGCAAAAACACATAAAATATTTGACGAATGCTCTCCTCGAAGGGTATGATGCGAAATAAACACGCAATTATTGCCACGTTTCGTTTGCTCATAATATTGGTGCAGATATCGTTGCTGCAAAACTGTTCACAGCTCTGATCGCAATATTTTGCTTTAACATGTCGTCTGTCAAGCCCGCACAGCTTTGTTATCAATAATGAACACTGCACAAGAGATATCGAGTTCAATGCACGTGTCGCAGTGACGCTCGGTGTTGCAAACACTTTCGCTTTTTCGAACTGTCATCATCATTAAATTCTATCTTGTCGTTTTACACCAACGGCGTGTTATTAATTACTGACAGACACCAGTTAAACGAAGGAGATTCAGCTCGACTGGATGGAGTCGTCGAGAGGCGGCCATGTCGACGCCTGCGTATGGCGGCGTCGCGGCGCTCCTCTAGGGAGTATGCTCCGCGTCGGAAGGGAAAGTATTGACTGGGAAAAGTAGCGAATTGAGTTCGGCTTTTTCGACATTTTTTCGCACAAATGTTTTATCTAATCGTATAAAGAAAATAAAATAGACGCATTTTGTTTTTTTTTTTGTTGAGTGTAAAAAGTTTTTTTCCGGATATCTTTTATGTCACAACGAAACTAAACATTTTCTCTTATCCGGTAGAGTTTTACGGAACAATCAATGGTGTTAACAATCACACAATCGAATTCTTTAAATTCAATTTGAACATCTTTCTCAATAAAATTATAATGTAACGCACACAGACATGTAATTAACGCGCAAAAAATAAATTACTTTTACTCTAAAGAAAAGGAAAATATTTATTTTACGTAAAAATTTTTAAACAATTGCGGTCTTTTTATAGTTTTTCAAATATAAACCACAAAAAACAAAATAAATCGCGCTGATGTAATGCGGGAAATTAATCACACACGTGCGAATTAAAAACCGAAGCTTTTTCCTGGAAAATCTGACATGTCGCATTACACGATCACATATATTTGTGTAAATATATTCGCACACGTGTGCTCTTGCATTCTGTTATACAAGTTTACTATACATACATATATCAATTTTATATATATGTGTATATATATATCTGACTACGCGTATATATATATATGTATATATACAGGCAGTTGGGACGCAGACGCCGACGTCGCGACGTTCGACAGTACAGTTCCCGTCGGACGGTCCTTGGAGATGGTAGGATTCAGTCCTGGATCCTCTCCCAGTCCTTCGTCTTCGCACGCAGTCCTTTCTTTCTGCTCCTAGTCTTAAGATCGCAGGAAACGAGATTTCTCTCGCGAGGCCGAGTGAATGCGCAGCGCGAAAGATATTATTTCAATTTGAACGCAAATAAAAATTAAATTAAATTTCGCGTTACACACATCCAGAATTAAGAAAAAGATCTCTATTCAAAAATAAAAAATCGCAGTGAAGTGTCTTTTGATTTTATACGTGTGATCGCCAAAGAGTTAAATGTGTCAAAAGTCACAAAAACTAGTTACCGCACACAATGTCCGCGCAAAAATTCATAACCAATCGAATTCTCGTAACTGATTATTACACATCGTGTGCATAAACAAAATTATTCGTGTGTCTTAAAAATGTTACGATGTGTACATTGTTTACGAGCACGAACCGGCGACACGTGAGAGAGTTTTAAATGGTCGGCGTAAGACAGGGTGATAGAATATGAAAATTAAAATAGAAAACGTTACTAAATAATTAGCAGAATCGATTTTTAATAAAAATCTTTTTTTTGCAAGAAACTCTGCTAAGTTGACGATAAAGAAAATAATATTCTAAAAACCGCAAAAAATATAGACAGTAATTTTTCTCGCGAACAAGGAATTAATTGTTTATGGAAAAAAGTGATTTATATAAATTTTCAAAACATTTAACACTTGTGCACTTTCGAAATTCTTCGTTCGGTTTAATTATGAAACGCAAATGTCACGTACACGATTTTTTCTTCGCGAAAAAGACCGAGATCGTCGCGAGAAGCGTCTTCGCAGACAGCTAACAGCTGATTGTTTCCTCTCGCGGCAGCGGGTCTTCGTCGACTTAATTACGTCACCGGCATCCCCTCTCGCGACCCTTTCCACGTACTTAATCACCACCTCACTCGCCTCTCTCCGCTCTCTCCCCTTCTTCTCCTCGCCACTATTCCATCTCCATTCATTTTCACTTTCGCTTTCCCTCTTTCCGCCGCGTACGCACATTCATCAAATAATTTCCCTCTCTTGTGTCTCGAAGGACTGAATTACGCGCGCGCAATTAATTTACGTTCGTTGAAATGCAAAATGGCATTACGGATTCGTTTGAAAGAGGACAATTTCACGGTTTTCTTTACTCGACACGGCTTCTCGTCGTCACGTGAGAGAGGTTCTTCGATACAGTCCGCACTCGAGAAGAAGAGATAACACTCGAGAAGACAGTGATAAGTAAGTACCTTCTAATATGTGTCGTAACTCGTACTACGTGTTTCATATTAGATTTGATGTTATGCAGAAAACTGCGATAACTTTTTCGTCGATTACGATCTCTTGCAAAGTTTTAATACAAATCGTAGTTGTTTTTTTTTCTGCGTATGTCAACACACACATACAGATCTGTATTTTTCTGTTTAAATATATCTGTGTGTACATTGAAAACCAACACAAAGAGCATTACAGTCTGTGCCTGTTAAAAACCGTAAAACAAGTTAAAGTGGAACAACGATTATTAACTCTGCTCTTTCTAAGCTCTGGTTGTGATAACGAAACGTCGATAGCGTCTAGAACGAACTAGTGATTATATTTTTACGTTACTAATAAATACGATTTTCTGTGGGCGGAGCGAGAGACGAGAAATTGGTAAACGCATTATAGTCAACTCTCTAGACGAGAACGGAACGTCTTATCTAGAACTCGAAGGATTAAGTTAGAATATCGCAAAAAATTAGATAAACACAAGTCTACTTGACAATTTAATACATTTTAGAAATTTAAACATTTCGAAATAGATAGCGCAATTTAAAGAATTATATAAAAATAAACATTGGTTTATTTATATTCTTGCTTTACGAAATACACTTTTGCAATATCTTTCTGACGAATCAAATCTCGATTTAAATCACAAATTAATTAATTAACCCACTTTTTTCTTGAACTTCTTTTCGTGCTATTCTTTAAACCAACTATTTCTAATTAGCTTTGTACGATTATTAACTTAATCAACACGCGATCATACGCACATACACCTAATTCTTCTGTGCTGACAGAAAACACCAAAGAATCGTATGTTGTTCTTCGCTGTCCTATTGCATTGAATTTCACTCTTCTCGTACGATACTTTCTATATGTAATCTTCGAACTTTCTTCATCTAGATTTCGCGTTAAACTGACATGTTTCCTGTGACAAGAGTCGCGAGGCCGTTTTGCCGTCTGGCGAGGCCAAAGAGTGGGGAGACAGACACCGGTTGCACTCATAAACCCCTCTTTATCGCTCGTTCTTTAACCCTTTTTACCCCGCTCGAGGTCTTCTTTGTGCTTTCTGCATATGTAATTGCGATCACATGTCAGACAACAAGCGAACGCGAGACGGCCAGAGTCTCCCACAGAAGTACAGAAAAAAAAAAAACTAGACAAGGGCATTGTTCAACGATTGACACACATGTCCTCTCTAGACACGAATATGATAATCAGATGTCGCATTTAATTTATTTCATTATTTCAACAGAATATATTTCGCAAAAATATCTCGGTCGAAAAATTTTCTTGCGTGTTACAAATATATATGTGTACACAAGTACTTTTGTAAAAGCGTAGCAGAAAGTCACAGAAACGTCTGTCTCTTTTGAGGCTCGCGCGGCTCGTGAGAAAAAGTAAGATAAGATATAAAATATAGCTTCTTTCGTCCCGAGTTCACCGGCTGTCTTTGTCCGCCGTCTTCCTTCCTCTTTTTTCCTCCCCCCACTATCGCGTCCATTGCTGTTTTCAACCCTTTACTCTTTCTTTCTTCCTCTCTCCGCCGGGAAGGCGGGCGGGATTCACCCGTGCGAGGCACCCCGTTGTCGCCCTCTTTGTATACCCAGCGGAATAATGAATTATATTTTTCTCTTCCAGCCAAGCATAGATTATAATATTTTTTATCTATCTATACAAAAAGCACGAGAGAGAGAGAGGGAAAGAGAGAGAAACAGCGGATCCGTTAGTACAATCTATAAAACATCACCTCTCTCTCCCTCTCGTTTGAAAAGGGGAACGGTGAAAAAAAAGGGGTAAAAAAAAGGGTTCTCGTGCGATCTTCACATAAATAATCAGGGCGGCTCTTCTTCCTTCTCTACCTCTTTCTCTCTACCTGGTTTGAAGCTTTGCATACGCGCTAACTAACTACCTTCAGCCTGCCAACCGTCGTAGAGGGGAAGAAAAGAAGTACAGAGCCGCGACATATGCAGTGGGTTGACCCTATCTGTGTTTAATGACCCGCTGATACGCCTCTCTTTCCTCCGTGTCGTTTGCTTTTTTATTTCCCTGAATTTTTCCTTTGACGCGTTACAACATTGCGTTATAGACTTTGATTTCGCATCCTCTTTCAGAGACATATGTGCGATATATAATTTACACGCATATATATTATCGAAGATTTTTCCATTTATTTTTCACAAATGCGCTTTTTGATGTTTTCATACATAATAAGTGTTTAATTTCTAATAGGTGACGTCTGTGTAGCAAACATGCATGGAGGACAAAACTAGATAGATATACGAGGATGCGAACTCTTTCTTTTTTAAAAGAAGCGTACTCTCTGGCTCGCACGTATCCCGTTCCACACATGGCGCCGGCAACCCCTTCCGCTAGTATTTCGGTCTCCGTCTGTGGCAGGTCGGGGCAATGTTTTAGATCTTATCCCCGAAATTATACGTCTGTCTGGCTGTCTGCTCCTGCTCCCGGCCCTCAGGACGTTGGCACGCGGTATCAAACGCTGCTAATCGCATGCCGCTTGCTCACCCCTCCTCCATTAGATATCCACCCCCACCGCTTCCTGTCTGGCCCGCTTTACACGTCCTCTCCGTCCTTCCGTCTTCTATCTCGCAGGATAACGAACAAACGCGCGCGACGTTTTGTTCCTCAATAAGTTAAACGTAAGAGAGAGAGAGAGAGAGAGAGAGGAAAAGGTCAAGACTTCCCTCGATCTATCTTCACTTCCTCTCAAGAAAAACAGTTGAAGATTTAATTGCGCTATTATTTTGTGTGTAGGTCTATTGTTCTCGAATACTAATTGTCTGTATATATAAATCATGCTGACAACGCATAGAATAACATTTCGAAAGACTTCCATAAATTATATGATTTATTTATCCGGCAGCAAATCAAAGTGCCGGATTTAATGACGACGTTCTTGGTCGCGATCATCACTTATCCTCGAATCTCTCTCTCTCTCTCTCAGGATACTCCGCGACTGTACCTTCTAGCATTGCGTTATTATGCAACAAGTTGCTTCGTCCATCTTTTTCATCTCTCTTCTCCGATTTAGAGAGTCGCCAGTCACTCGCAGCTATTATAAAAGCGTTGATTTTAATCTCACGGCGAAGATTTTAACTAACTATACGCGCGGACTCTTTTTTTTGGCGCGTCAAAAACTGACGATCGTTTCGCGCAACTTTACTTTGACTGTAGTGACGTTCATAGCCAATGAGCGCGCATGTTTCTTTCCTTTTTCACGAATCATATAACGCTTTTATGAAGCATATAACGCGTGTATCTGCGCGCCGCCATTGTACGGCATAAAAAGGCATTGTGAAGCGGAGTGGAGATCGATAATCGAAATTTATTGCACCGTTATGCGTGCGTCATGGTGCCTAGTTTTGGCAAAATAACGCGGTATAACGCGCTCTCGCTTTCTCTCATTCTCTTTCTCTCTTCTAAAAGAGAAGGCTGGCGTCTGAAACCCCGTAAAATGCATACGATTACTCCCAGAGTCGAGAATGCATATCCTGATCCTTGTTGAAAGGGTTAGGAGAGCGAAGTTACGGTTACTCATAAATCAAGATTTATCTCTATCGCACTTTTAATCGAGCGTGCAATCTCGAGATTGGCTCAACTGTTTGCTCTGTTCGCAATATTTATTTATGCAACGTAAAAAAAATTGCGGCTGTCCAGAAACGACTTTTAAATGATTTTTTTTTTTTAATTTAGTAAATGTTGACATGCAGTTAATATTATTTTATACTTCAACGCGTCTAACGAGAAAATAAATTTATTTACGGGAAGAGAAAAAGAGAGTTCGGAATTATGATAAAACAAAAAAAGTATTTTTAACTTGGGAAACAATAAACCGAAACCAATAGAAAACACACAACATAGTCGAAAGTTACAAAAAAATTCTCTAACAATTATCAAGCTTTCCTAGCTTCCAGTAACAACTGCATACTACGTGGCAGCTGAAGTGGTGCAAATATTTAACACGGGGAGAGCAACCCTTTCTGTTCACAATGCGTGCGGAAAGCACATGTGTTTAGTTAGTTACGAAAGGTTGGATCAATTTCAGAGTTGTTTCGCGATATTTCATTTCCGTGCGGTATCAGTAGTGCGTGCGTACATATTTTTCATTGACCATTGTCAATGAAAAGCTCGAAAAAAAAAATAGAACAAATATCTATTGTGCTGTAGTAGATGTACACAGAAGAAGCAAAATAAGAAAAATATGCAAATGTTGCACAATTATTCATTCTCATCATCTCTAAATTATTAATTTGATCTATCTTTTTAAAAGTAGCTACAACAGTAATCCAAAAAATAGTAAAAAAAAAAAACAAATATTTGTTAACATCACCTGTGCGTTTTCTTTTCAAAACAAGATAATTTAATCGTATTGCGACATCGCTAATGCCGGTTAATGATGACTTCTTCCGTTTACACAGTCACACACGCATCTCTTATTGTGAGCATATGAGTGCAATGGAAGAGGAGGTTATTGCACGGACGCTGCAGCGGTGTAACCAAGAAAGTCACATTCGCGCGTTCTTGGAGGATATGTCTCTCCGTTCACGTATAAAGCTCCTCGCGAGTGTATATATTACATACGTTGTTCAATTTCACGACGTCTCGCTTCAATTCAGACGACGGATTTTCCACCATTACCCGACCGTATTTCTCCCTCCGCCTTCTCCACCTTACACGTTCATCTCTTACCCTTCTTCTTCTTTTTCTTCTTTCTTTCTCTCTCTCTCTCTCTTTCGTGAGATTTTATTCGGTTTTTGTTCTCTCTTCCTCTCTTTTTCCCGGTTTAAGGGACAGCGCAGCACTTTGTGAACCAAGACAAATTGGAAATATTTCCTTGCAAAATATAGCTGGGTTTTGACTTTGTATATACGAAGGAACGTATCGGACGACAACAGTACATTCCTCTCACTCATACCCGACTTCTTGTTAAATATTTATTCTCCCATTCCATACATACACACGTACACACACGGAAGATTTGTTTATATGTACAAAATGTAAACTAAAATTTCAAAATTAATTTTAATTGCAATTTAATTTCTGTAATTTCGTATTTCAATAACATTACGCGTCTACATTTGCATTAATCCTTACAGTCTTCTTCTTGTTCTGAGTTTGAACATTCAAACTCGCGTCGTTTTTCTACTGATATTTTCTGCGATTATTGAATAATTATACGTCACTTTTTCCGACACACGTACACAGAGCGGACAATGAGAAAAATATCATTACGGATGACAATATGGGGAGGCTTTATGTATAGACGCGTATTAACGCTTAGGCGCGTATTGGCGGGATTAAGTGGGAACGAGAGATCGCGCGACTCACACAAGCGCATTAACCGAAAGGGTTTTTCGTTAAAGCTCCGAGAAAGACAGCAATCATTAATAACCCGTAACCAATATAATGCCACATTAAAGAATAATGCTACCGGACTCCGGAATAACGCTTGTGTAAAAGGATCCCGAAGGGTGCCGCGCGGAAATCACCGCAAAAGTGTACCCGTCATAGGCGACAGGTGTAGATAGAGGGGCTCTACAGATCAAAGTGTCTTCACGCGAAAAGAATGTTTTCTTCTTGTTTCGATCGCGCGAATTTTTAGGAGTAAAATTCCTCTCTGTGGAATTAAAAACAACTATCTATATTTTTTTTGCTTTTGTTTGCAATATTGTAATTACAATAGTGCAAAAACATATTAAGATTTCGACAAGAAAACGTGATTCTATATATTGGGAAATCGAGGGTAGTAAGAAAACAGAAAAAAAAAATTCTAAATCGTGATTGCGCACAAGAGACCGTCCGTCGTTTTCCGCCGTTCATTTCCAGTCGATTTTAGATATCGGCTCGTAGGTATTTTCGTAGCGGGAAGACCCAGGTAGACGAACCGTTCCGGTAGGAAGGGGTTGCGTAACCCCCTTGCATCAAGAGCGAGTTGCATAACAATGCATGAGAAATAAGAGAGACTGGCGCGCGGGTCAAGAGAAGAGGATGAGAAAGCTACCTACCAAACTGTCGGCACAATGACACCAAATAGGCGGTTGATTGCACAATACTCCGATGTTTATCGACCCATCATCGATACGTGCCTTCTTCCGTGGTGTGTTACACGCACCAACTTCGAGAGCGTACGTATTGCACACGCGCGCATATATAAGTGTGTGCACACACGGAGTCAACAACCGAACGTTACGCCCAATTTAAGACAACAAATGCAGCACTGTTCGATGCGCATTAGGAGAGGCGAGAGAATACGATCGAACTACATCGAGGATTTTATTCGATCGTCTGAGAAACGGCGAGCCGATGATAATCCGTAAGGTCGACGATCTCGTTGATAGAATCAATGAGGTGGAAATGAGAGCGGCTGAAAATATTTGAGACCTATCGGCGCGAAAAGAAATTGTGGATTTTTCTAATTTGCAAAATTAGATACTTAGCTGCGCATATCTGTGAGTAATATTTTCCCGCTTTAAATAATGGAGATGCAATCGCAATACATTTCTCCCAATGTGTTGCTAACGCAGAATAATAAAAAAAAAAAAAAAAACGTCAAGGCGCAATTTAATTACGTCGCAAACGTTCGTCCTTTCCTACACACAGTTCTTCTGACAAGACATAAAAGAAGTGTTGAATTAAGTTCTTAAGCTGTTTGAAACGTGGAATCCAACAACTTAAGCGCTTAAGCTTCTTTTCGCGGAACGTTATTTTCACGTTTATTACTTACAGTATATTTTCTGAATTTTTTAATAATTATACAGCAGCATATGTAATAAAACAAATCATTATAAATAAAATTTGTTTTGTTTTTTTTTTTTTTTTTTTAATTTTTTTTTAAGATTTGTGAGATAGAAAATGTTGAATTTGGTTCGAAGTTTTTCGGAATCGTGAGTAGAAATTAATCCAAGGGGAGTAAAATACTAATTTAAGATTTTTCATACAATATAAAAATTAGTATAGAAATCGAGACGAGAAATAGGCCGTGCTCGCTAAACGTCGCATTGGATAAAAGCAAGGAAGACGGAACGAGAGGGAAAGAACGACATAGAACGGAAGAAAGAGTACGCCATGAGGTGAAGGGAAATTTCACAAGGGGGTTTTGGGGATTGGTTGAGGGTGGTGTGAGTATGTGGGGGCTGTGAAAGGCGTTGCCTGGCAACCACCCCCGGCTCTTCGTAATGGCCGCCACACACGTCACACACATACTCCCCCTTCGTCCTTGGCCGCATCTTTCTCTCTCTCGTTCTTTTCCTCGCTTTTCTTCTTCTTCTTCGCCGTCTTCTTCTTCTCACCGCGGCGTCGGGGGTGCGCACCCTCTACCCCGCGCATAATACATATCCCGCACCCTGTACCAGCCGCGCGTGTGGGGTAAATTCTTAAATTTTGCCCGAATTGAAAATTTCCATATCTTATTCCCGCGGCGGTGCAGAGCTGCTTCGCTGCAGCCAGGCGTCGTCCTCGTTCTCGTCATGCGACAGCTGCAATCGAACCGAAAAATTTCTCAAAGCGATGCCTTTTCCATTTCATATTTCTTCGCATTGTTAGTCAACTAGCGATAGGACACAACAAGCGCAACTAAGAATTTGGATTTCCAGCGTATTATTACGCGGGTGAGACGCGTGTAATGACGGACTAAGTCTTCTTAATTGTAAGAAAAATAGCATAAAATAAAAATTTTTTTAATAAAAATTTTGAAGAAACATCGTTCTAATTTCGATTAGAATTACCATTAATTACAACAAATTAATAATAATAATAATAACTTTACATTCGTGTGTGGAAGAAAAATACAGTAATACTATTTTCTCACTAAAAATAAAATTCGAAAAATAAGAGAGAGAGAGAGAGAGAGAGAGAGAAGCGAAGAAAATGTTAATTCTCTATCAAGAAGTTACGTAGGAAACATGATAGGAGAACAGACAATTCTTGACGAGGAATTCCTTGTGCCGATATCACGCGGAGCCTGGTAGTGTAACACCCGGAAGCAGGAAGCGGAGGGTCGCAAGTCTTTTAATCGGATGTCGGGGCACGTGTTTCGCGGTGGCAATGCTCGCAGCTGCCAGGACACTTATGCAAATCGCGCTTCGAGCCGGCTGAGCTTTCGGCTTTATGCACTCCGTTTTAGTTAGCGAATTTGCATCGGTTGAATCGACTCCCCTTCTCCGTTCCTCCGACCCGTCTTCCCAACCACCTTCTCTTTTTACCTTTTAGCTGCGGATATACCTGACGAGTACGCAAGTGTGACTGCGCGTATATGCATGTAGGGTATATCGGGCCGTGCCGCGTAACACACGACAATATCGGCCAATTTGCATACGAGAATCGGTCCTACAGACCGTTTCAAAGTTTCTCGTTGAGCAACAACGTTGTCGACAACACACTCTTCTACGAGTCGTGTTTTCTTTGCGCGCAAATACGCGCACGTATTTATTATTCTATCCTCGCTTAAAAAATTATTTCTCATATTTACATATGAAAAAAACAATTGTTTTATAAAAACTAAATGCGCTGTATTTTTTAAATAAAAAATACGACTCATTACACGCGTAGATATATTTAAAAAAATATTCGGACGCGCGCTGAAAATAATATATATGTAACATCCAAAGTGCTGTATCAAAGATGCGAAATACTCTGGAACATTCTGTAGGATAGTCGATGACACAAAAGAAATAACCAATTCGCGTATGACTGGAGTAGAATAATATTGTCATGCAAATATAGATACCCGACGGTGTATGTACAGCATACACAGCCGTCGCATTGATTTACATACACGCACGGGCAGAAACGGAGATATGAGATGAGAGAGCGGAGCATATATATGAAGATAGAGGAAAAGAGAGTGGAAGAAAAGAAGAGATGGAGAGAGAAAGAGAAAAAATGTGTGTGAATGTGTATGTGTGTGTAAGATGCGCACTGTTCCACACATCTGATTATTCGTTCGAAGGCTAGGGGCGCTTGGTGGCAAAAGGGTGCGTTAGCACGAAGAAACGAGAGAAATGGAAGGAGGAGGAGGAGGAGGAGCGGCGGGGCGGAAGAAGAGCAGGCATAGATCGCGTCGGGGATACGTACATATTTGCAAATACATTTAGCCCGATTCTACGGGAAAGTTAAAAGGGCAAACGTCGTGCGGCGCTCACATATACATCCCGTCCAAATTCGCTGAGCCGCAGTCAATTTAATGATTTCGTCCTGCTCTTATCGTGCTCCTTCCTCCCATCTCATTCGACGATCCCCGAAGAAAGCAAAGTACGTGAGTAAACCCAGAAGAGCAAGAAGAAAATGTTCTTCGACCTTAATCGCGTATGCCTCAAGAACGACCGGCCAAATCCGTTCGGATGAATCTTACGTATCGCGAAGTACTTACTTTATAACAATGTAAAGAAAACAAAACCGGAATTGTTAAATTTCAAGATACATCAAATATGTTTAAATAAATTTTCGCACGAATTACACAGAGCGTTCGCACGTAATGTTATTGTACAAAAAGTGTCTATAAAAAAATATAACTCTCTCTCTTTTTCTTATCTTTGCATTGGAAACGTTAATATCTATCTCGATGACCTCGGCTTTTGAAGCTTACAGAGCCAATGAGATGCCATGCAGGTATGTGATCGTTAAAAACACTATGGAAGGGGGTTGTACGGCTCGTGAGTGAGGTTGGAATGCTGTGGTGAAAAATCAGAGGGTTAGTTTCTCACAGGATATAGCGCAGATCGCACGTAGTTAAAAGTGAAGTGTTTTCCGTCGACGACATCCCTATATGCAAAAATTAATCGGTTACAGTTTACAACCGCATAGGCGTACAAACAAGTGATATATCAGTGACTCACATATGTTCGTGCCATTTTTAAGCGCATGAAAAATAGCATAAATTCTTCGTATTCAGGTTTTTTTTTTATCTGACGATATTAATTACCTATTCACTAATAGTTACACAGATATCTATTACAAATTCTTTTCTCTTATTATACTATTTGTTATTAAATTAATAAATATGTTTTTAATAATCATCTCGTTAGTCAAAAAAAAAAAATCCACTTGAAATATTCTCTGCGCAAAAGAGAGTAGACTCTCTTCTCTGGCCGGCCAGACGCAGTAATCTATTACCGCTTATATGGACTTAGGACAGCTCATCTCCGTTTATCCGCGACGGAGAGTCTGAAATATCTGTTGGCGCGCGCGCGAGCGCACGGATAAGTGACATGTTCCATTCACAATTGAAGCTCGGAATCGCATCAGAATCCGCGGAATTTGCGCTCCCGGCGCGTCGCGTCGCATCGCGGACGACGATTTTCGCGAAGTCGGGGCCCCGTCAACCAGGCACGTACCGCGCGAACGCCTCCGCGCAACTTCTGACAGATACAAATCCTCCCGACGTTATTTGCAGTGCCGCGCTCCGCGGCGTTAACCCCGGGCGTGTGCACTCGACAAATCTCGATATGGAAAATCCGCGAAACGTATAAATGTAGCTGTCAGTCGCAGCCTGCACCCCCTAACACCTTTATCCTCCTACCAGAAAGGGGGCGGTTGCGGTAGAGATGGCGGCGTTTCTGATAGTGGAGTCGCGGGGGGTTCTGCCGCCTACTTTACACATACACAGAAAGCATACTTTGCTCGGCCGTCAAAGATATATCAGCATACACATATATATATACTATACACGTACAATATTATACGTACTGTTTGAATTTACTTTAATGAATATCGTTCTAACGTAGTGAGAACTTAAGGCACGTGCATATCAGAAGTATTTATAATCTTAAAGTTTCATCGCTTATTAAAATAATTATTATAATTTAAATAATAATAAATTATTATTACAGAGTACGTTATTTGTTATTTTATAAAAATGTTTCTTTATAAAAAGTCTTAAAAAAATAATACACCCCATTTTTGGCACAGTCATCCGTATCTCCCATCCCTATTATCTCCACTCCTTATTTTTTTTTTCTGACTTATGCGACATATCTCCTCCCGATATACGGCACATCCCATACGGATTTATTATAATAAAACGAGAGGGAAAAAAAATAAAGCGATATCTTTCCATGCCCAGTTACATAATGTATTTGATATTTAATATTGAGTCGCCAGAAATATATAGATCCTTTCTTATCGAGGCGCGTCGAGTAGCACATACGTCTGATATTCCGCCCGCAGCTTCTTCCTGGATCTTTCTTATTGTGCGTGCTTTAACCTCACTTCCGGGCCCGTATCCCGTGTCTATTCCGTCGTGTCGACAGAAGAATTTTCTAGGAAAAGCTTGCTCCAGGAGCGGCATCGAGATATGAAAATTCCTGACATCCTATATTCGGGCCTCGGTTGGTCGGTCGTTCTTCCCTCTCCCTCTTTCTCCTCTCTATCTCTCTCTCTCTTGCCGTGAGTGCGCCGTTTCCTTCGTCTCTCCTGGAGTCGCTGTTCTGATAGGGTTGCCACTGGCTTTTCCATATCACACACGCGCTCACCGACACACACAGACACTCTAGCTACCCTTATCACATATTTTTGCATATCATACTGCTGTTCTCGGAGCCGCACCTTCTCGCGAAAGAAAAGTACCAAGAGAGAAGACAGAAATCGCTGATGCGCTCGTGCACAAAGATTCAATACGCTTCGGGCAGAGAAGAAAACGACGCGAACGTATTGTGTTAACGCCGCAAAGAGATTACTGTAAATATTAATGCAGACGCCACGTGTTGTTTACGAGATTAATATAATAAAAAAAAAAAAAATATTCGGCCGCAAATTTTTTATATATTTAAAATCATTAAAAGTTTTATTATTCTGGTTTTATGTCGTGAAAGTCCTTAAATAGACGACGCGCGAATGTTATTTCAGAAAACATGGCAAGCGATACACACATGCGAACATATAGAACATGTATCGTGACAAAATATTTTTCACCGTAGTCACTTAAACGATGCTTACAACTGTCGTAAGACGACGTAAGCTTCTTTCTCGCCGCGTACCTCATTTTCGCCTCTGCGCGATATTATTGTACAACGTGTGCAACGTGTCATCGTTTATTTTCGAAAGAAAGTAAAAAATAACTCTGCGCCAACCGGAGAGTTATAATTACTTGGAGAGACACACGCGAAGTATATATATCCTGATGTATTGACGTACTTATGAAAATCGCACATATATCTGAATATCTGCGCAGATATTCATTCACACCCTACGCACAGTACACGTATGTACATACACATAAGTAATATATTTTTATGTGTATATATATATATATATATTTTATTTTATGTACATACACATAAACGCACACACACATATATATATGTATATAAACTTCTTATATACGTGTATACATGTGTATGTATTCATACATATGTATATATTCAGTATTGCCGCCCTGCCTATGCCACACCGCGTTATTCGCTCGAGACGTTTTGCAGGATGAAACCCGCCGCGGTTCTTCTTATTCCCTCTTTCTTGTTATCTTTCTGTCTTCTTCGTTCTACACGGGGGCACCATAAGCAAAGATACAAGTAGAAGAGCTCGCGGTACCGGCGGTAGTTTCCGGGATCCAACGGGGGAGAGGGGAGGGGAGGGGGAGGGAGTTGGTTTTTTCCTTTCGTCTCTCCGTGGAAAATGGCAGGACCGGAGGGCGTACGAGTGTCTTATATGCGAGCGTAGCGCGGCTTCTTATATGAAATACTCGAGGATATTCAGCAAGCTTATATTTGACTCGCATGAAAATCTCCTCCATACTTGATTTCTCCTGGATGCGGACGCTCCGGGAGAGATGATGGCCCGTTTTATACACAGTAGCCACTTTTCTATTTTTATCTTTCGCGCATTCCCGGTGCGTTTTATTTGTTGTTAAATTAGATTGCAACAACATTTTGTTTGGTTTTTTTTTTTAAATAAATTTAAGATCAGAAAGAAAAGTAATCTCTCGATGGTTTACATAAACACTCGGGAATAAATTACGCGATGAAATTTGAATAGGATGATAATACACAAAGGAACTGTCTTTTGTAACATATTTTATGCAATGTATGTACGTATAAACACGTATATATTCTATAGCATGATAAAAAGGAATCCAGCGGAGAAATACAGCGAGAAATTCGCGGAAGAGTAGAAAACGGTGAAGAAGCAATATAATGATGTTGAGGAATAGAAACATTCGATATTAAGCCAAACATATCGAGTTGATTGGAATATCAACATCAAGCTGCGCGCAACACGCCGTGCATCTCGGAAACATCGGAAATCGAGGAATGCATCGTCGAAAGGGATGGGAGAGAGACGGGGAAAGAAGGGCACCGCGAGATTTGTCGCGGAAATACAACGACCTCTTCTCTCGACCACGGAAATAATATAATCTCGCTATTTTTTATTTCGAGCTGCTGTGTACGCGACACCGTAGAGATGGGAACGCGCGGTATAGGATAGCAGATAGCGACTACTAGTACTCGTGGAGAAAAGGAGACGGAAAGAAGTGGTACATTTCTGCAACTTACTACCCGGAGAGAGAGAGAGAGAGAGACTTTCGCGTTCGCGCGCGCGCGCGCGAGAAGTACGGTGGCGAATGGGACAGGATAGTCTGGCTTAAAGCACTAAGACACACTGTCTAGCTGCGAAATTGTTTGGCGAAATACGCCGAGACTTTGTCACTTCTTCCAAGGGGAGAAGTACATTTTCACCGTCCTGCGTCGCGTGCGAGCTCTAACACATCTTTATTTCGCACGCGCACTCGAGAGCCCGGGATAACTCTGCCGGAAAAACAAAAGTTTCATTCACTTTCTCGCGCGTGCGAAAAAAATATTCCTCGCGAGAGAGCGCCGCGAATCACGGGATGGTAAATAATTAAATTTTACATTCCATTTTCCATATTTGTTTCGAAAACACCGGCTATTTCATCTCGAACAAACGATTGAATTAAATTACGCTACGCCGCGTAAACTTACAATTTATCTCAATAATTGCTAAACAAACGGTGTGTATCTTCTTAAAAATATATGTACACGCGTATAAAACACTCAATATTAAATGTGCAATATGTATGCTGAGGAAGTTCTGCTTCTTTCTCTTTTATTAAAAAAATACTTGAGAATTTTTTAATAAAAAAGTATTGTAAAGTATAGTAATCATAATAGCAATTCTAGAGATTCGAAGGCAGCGCGTGGAAATCGTATTTTTCATGACGTCCGTTTACTCAATGCTCATGCATAGTACCTTTCTATGTATATATATATATATACATATACATATATATATGTACATGCGCGCGATATGACACAGACAGGTGTTACGAGGACAGGATCTCTCGAGGGAGACGTCTCGAAAGATAGGCAGTCCGGCGCCTGCAAAATATGTATTCCTCTGAGAATTCTTCTCGAACTTTACAGAGTCGAAGACGCGGTGAAAAGTCACTCTGCATATCGCGGCTGCTTCTTGTTTCTCTTTCGTTTCCTTTTATATTTTCCTTTCTCCCGCTATATAGAAATAACAAGAAAGCTCACGTGGAAACTTTCAGTTCGAAAAAAAAAAAAAAACAAGAAAAACAACAACATTTCTCGTAGTAAACATAAACATAGTGGAATATACCGAAGACCATTAAACTATGCTTGCTGTTTTAATGATTAGTCGTCTATTTCGAAGAAGCGCAAATAATTTGTATTTTCGATTTCAAAGACATTTCTTTAATCATTTTGTAATGCTAGTTTCTATAAGCGAAGATATCAAATAACGTACCTACTTTACTCGATAGCACAAATATGCATTTGCGTCAAAATTCAAGAGTAAAGAGAGAGAGAGAGTGTACGAACTAAGTAAAGGAAACTCCAAACCAAATAAATGCAATTAACATAATCCATTTATCTTTCCGTGCGCATAACGATTTCTCTCACTTTACCCCCATTACGACGACTCGGCAAAGTCCCTCTGAAATAACACATTGCGCCGAAGAAAATTCTGACCTACCTCAGGAAGTTTCGCAAAGTACTCCGCAGTAACTTTCACTCTCGTCGAATGAACTTACCTGGATCTTAACGCTCGAAGTAACAAGGAATACTTTTCCTTCTTCTGTGTACACGTGACGTCGAGAAAAATAAGAGAGAAGAAGAAAGAGGATGTATACTTTCGTGAAGAGAAAGAATAATTTTCTTATGCATATAGTTAAACGCCGCTAATAAGAACTGTCAATTTAAGCTTTAAACTTTGTTTAAAAAAAAAAAAAAGAAAAATAATTGTTTTCTTCACAAACTATATTATTTTCTATTTGTTATGTAAAATGCTAATATTTTTTATTGCAAAAGCATATTATTTAGCATATCAGATTGAGAGTTACCTTCAAAAGGAATTATTGATCAAAATTCAAATTCAATGACAAAATGGCTAACCTATGTTCTTCGAATCCTGGAGAGTATTGCGTCTATCGAGATATATATATATATATATATATATATATATATATATATACATATATCTTCAATAATTTTATGTTTCTGAGAAGAGACGAGAATACGAGAAGCCGTATATGTATATATATATACACATGTATATATACGCATATAGTACACATGCATGTATATGCGTCTATATGTTCCGCATGCTCTCTATACAAGCACATACGTCCTATTGGAGGTAAAAAGGGGGCGACGTTACGACGCCATGACGGATGCGTATAGGCGTAACGAAGAAAAAAGATGGAGGTCGTTTTATATCACTACGATATATACAAAATATATATACATATATATGTATTCGAAATGTCAATAATTTAATTTAAAAATTGTAAAAAAAAGCATATTTCTTTCTCGCGCAAAATGAATCATAATAATATTTGACACGTATTTAAAACTAAACTCAGTACGATATGTGATATAATTTATTTCATTATGAAGCGAAGCTGCAACATAGGAAGAATATCGTTCTCATAGATTTTAGATTAAAAAGTAACAAGATTTGTTTAAGTAGAAATAGAATCGCGATATATGGTAATCCGAAGGAAGTATGACAATGTCGGACCATGAAAGAATACTTAGGAACGTGGGTTGAGACACGTAAATGATGATGCCTCCCGATATTAGGCGGACGCAGGACACGCTACCCTACAAGAGAGTTGCGGGCAACGCGGGGCGAGGAGAAAAACAGCGACGAAGGCAGAGTGGGCGGATGATAGGAGCGGTGGGCGGCTGGTTCGCAAGGATATAAGATAAGAATATACGTGTGCATCGTATCCAGGATCCTTGATCCTTTATCCCAAGAGAGCGCCGTGCTGGAGATGGAACTTTTCGAGTCCTCCTTTCAGCCGAGACTACGTGTACAGGTCGTTTCAAGACCGGCGAACCGTCGAGGAGAAGAATATTCAACGTTAGTTTCGTACCGCAATCTATCCGATCGTTACAAAGAACGCAAAATAAAGAAATTAAAATGGCTAATAAAAAATCGAATCTTCAAAATAATATAATTTATCTCAATTATGCGTTCGGGCGATCTTTAAAAAACAAATGTATAAGATGTTTATTTTGCATCCCGGTATCTTTTTCAGCGAGAAAAGATATCGAAAAGTTCTGAAACACCTTATATAGTCGGCAATGCAGACTCGCGCTCCAGTATGATGTGAGATAGACCGTAAAAGATTACTGCGACATATAGCATGCTGCTTTCTCCTTCTTTCCCTGCGCATCCCGCGGAGAGTCACACGGTGCCACCTATCCGCTGCCTCCCCCCCCCTTCCTCTTCTTCCTATCCTGCGTTCTCCACCCTCGACGCGCATCCCAATCTCCCATATCATATTATTTCCAGCGAATCCCATTTTACATTTGCCTTCCCTAGAGAAGCCTTCTTTTTGACATCAAACTGATTATTATGCGCGTATTGTTGGAAGTCTATGGGTGTCGATGTCAGCGAAATGTTGCGGTTTACGCGACAGGACGCGTTGGCTCCGTTTCTCCTCGCAAATCTTAAATGTCACCGACGAATTTAACGACGTGTACGAAAGACTCGTCAGAAGTGATGCGAGAGTAAATGTATAATAAAAAAAAAAAAAATAACAAATAAACAACAGCTAAAACCAAACGCTAAACGTACGAAAACCAAGGCTTAAGCGTTATAAAAAAAAAAAAAAAACACGTAGAACAGTTGGATGTTGCATATATTTCGACAAAAAATGATCACGTTTACTTTGACAACACACACAACAACAACAAATTTACAAAACAATATCCCTACACATCATCCCATTCGCATCTCATTGATATTCATGTTATGTCGAAATTCAGTTTGCGTCATTTTCGAAAATAAAGCGGGCTCGGACAGCGATTTTCGTCAGTAATGTAAAATGCATGATATATTCCAGGAATGCAATTTATCTCGGGAGGATGCACGCTTCGTATACCACAACAAACAAACACAATGACTTAAGGTAGCACGATGAAAAAGAGAGACTGCGCGCGCGGGTCTAAAAATATATCTCTATAAACCTTTCCTCGCAAAAGTTTTTCGCGAAGACTTTCATCATTATGGACGCTTTACTCTCTTCCACACATGATGTTTCCTCGCAAAAATGCGGCCTTTCCAGCACGCGAGAAGCTAGCTGGGAGCATCCTCGTCGAGGGTCCTTGTTCCTCTAAAACTTGAAGAGAATCAGGACTCGGCGTCTCTTTCTTTCTTTCTCTCTCTCTCTCTCTCTCTCTCTATTCTTCCCTTTCTCTGTCGTCATCGGTTCTTTTCTTCGTTCTCTTCTTCTCTCGTGTTTCATAGATAGCAGAAAAGGAGGAACCAGCGCGATGCGGGAAGTCGCAATAGGATTTCGCGTATTCCGTTAGACGTCAGGACCATTACCGGGAGAAAAAACAGAGGAGAGGGAAAAACCGAAGCGCATCCGACGCCGAGGTGGAAGCCGAGAGAGAGACAGAGAAAGAAATCAGACGAGGAGAAGAAACGCAAAAAGATGAAGAGAAGCGAGAGAGAGGAAGAGAGAGAGAGAGAAGGGCGAGCGACGTAGGATTATTATTTTCAAAATTGATACGCGACAGCGGAGGGGTCGAACGCGGATGGCTCCGTGAGGGTGGCTTTGCGCGCGAGGGTGGCGCAAGATGATTGTGTGACGGAAATGGTATTGAGTCCTCGTCGTCATCGCGGCATGCGTGTTAGATATAGATGGATTTTATTCTGAAGAACAACTCCGAAATTGCTGACTAGGTAATATAACTCGTCAAGAGAGAAACAGTAATATACAATGTATCATACGAACAAAATAATTCAGATATATATATAAATTAATTGATTGTGAAGGAGATAAATTCAAGAAAAAATGGAATAAACACAAGACTAAGAACATCTGATATTAATATCAAATAAACAAGAGCCAATTTCTTTCTACGTGATATTAGTATATCAGATTTCTCTGATATTAATATCATGCAACAAGAAATTTTAATGTATCGTGCAATCAATCACGTTTCTTGAGCCAATTGAGGAAATGTGCGCGCACCATTCGTTCTTTTAATTTTATCCTCGCAGATATTTATTTACTTGTTTCCTTCCTTCCGAATAAATACACCGGTGTTTCGTTTGTCGCACATGAGAATGTGACTCTCTACATGTTTCCGCTCTACTTGTCATATACAAGAAACTCGTTCCTATTGAACCTAACGGATCCATTTTCGAGAGCGAAATTCCTGAAGAATCGGCCGACCGGACAGTTCAATTCAACTTCCCTTTGCGCTCGTTCAATGATACAGTCATTAAAATAGGGTGCAGAGCAAACTGCGAAGATCACACACCACGGAACTTCCCCGAGTTACATGGCTAGACGATTCAAAGGACACAGAATGTCTGGAACATAGAACGATTCTCTTTTGATGCTTCGGACGTGCGTATTCGCCATTGATTTGTCCGTCCGCACGGGACAAAAGTTTTATGTAGAAATCCCTACTTCGATTGTGTACAGTGAACATTAAAAGTTATAGAAAATAAAAAGCTTACTGCTAATTCGAACGTCATACACCGTAGTCTCGCGTAGAGCACGAACATTTTTATAATTATAATGACAAATGTAATGACAAATATAATGACTCGGCGTGCGACTCTCAACAACTTTTTATATTTAAAAAGAATAGAGAAAGAAAGAAATATGTATATACATATATATACATATATATTGCACGTGAAGAGAGGCTGGTCGGAGTTAGTTGAGGGTAAAAGCAAAGTGGGAGAAGTGTGGGGGCGAGAAGCGCAACAGGTTCCACTTAATTATTGAACGGTATAACCGGCTGGCTCAGCCGTCACCGTCGTTTTTACGCCCTTCACGGCGAGCCGTAATCAACCACCTGCCCGCTATTACGGGGAGGAGGTTAAAGTCGATCGTTGCGGTAAAACTGTCGTGATTGTTTTTTTTTTTTTTTTTTTACCTCGCGTCTCAACGAGCGGAATTGCGGGACAAATAAAAATCCGTTCATCGACGTTGCACATTTCCATTTTCAACTCACGGTCGTGCTGAGGCGTTACTTGAATTAGATATCTCATGTTTATATAAAAGATGATGCGATGTTTCCGTTC
The DNA here is from genome assembly GCA_014825685.1 of Pseudomyrmex cubaensis. Lineage (NCBI taxonomy): Eukaryota > Metazoa > Arthropoda > Insecta > Hymenoptera > Formicidae > Pseudomyrmex > Pseudomyrmex cubaensis. Next base: position 35,776 of record QVOA01020037.1, read on the forward strand.
TTTTTCGGAACGCGGACTTTGAGAATTGTAATTTTCTTTTCTGCTCGCGCAAAATGCAATGCCGCAGTTTGCCACGTTGTCATGTAAGACACGCGAAACGCGCGAATTCTTTATCCTACAAGGAGTGTATATATTTCGTTTTAGATGTATGTACGTCTCTCGCACATCTCTCGTTGGCAACGCTGCATACGGCAGTACAGGAAATGGACTCAGGGAGACGCTGAGACCGATATTGATTTTCTATCCGACGTATGAGAGATGTTTCGGATAGACTCTTCTTGCTCTTTGTTTTTCACTTCTATTCTTGTCTATTTAGCGTCAGAGTCCGTCGCCCTCCTCCTCTCGTTCTCTCTTACGGAACATACTTTAATAAAAGATTCCATTCTGTCGCGCTTTGGAAAAACATCGCGCGCAAGCCGATGGCGAGAATGTCTTGCGAAAAGCGAAGCTATGTGTTAATGTGCACGCACGGCGATTGGGTTGTTTTGCAATTTCCGCATCGTGTGAGCGCACATAGTTCGAGCTAAGTTTATCGACAATGCTCTTGTTTTGTTTAAAAAATTACGACAATGACAAAAATATATTTTCATTAATTTTCTGTATGAGAACAATTACACAAAATCACTGCATAAGTAACGTGCATAAATTTTATACTAAATAAAAATATATACATTGAAGTACTACCAGAAAATTATTCCTATACCTAAACACAACTTAACAATAAGTAACAAAAATAGTGGAATTGTTAGAGTGTTTAATGATCTGCCAAGTGAACTGAAAGTGCTAAAGAACAAGAAATCTTCAATAAAAAGAAAACTGAAAAAGTGGATAGGGGTTCACTATGTACATTAGCTCGTACTCGTAAACTAGAGTCACAAGTTACGTAGCTGGGATATCTCAATTTAAATACAAGCAACACAATTTGTGCTACCTATTGCGAATTTTCATATGTTATATTAATGTGAATTATCTATTGTGTTCGGGAATTTTATTTAGTTTGTAACTATTTTGTAACCAATCCTGTGTACAGGTAAATTTGTTACCTCTATAGGATTTACCTATGTAAATTTACTGGTAAAATAAATAAATAAATAAAGTATTGTTTTAGGGGAAAAAATGTGTCGGGGATACAATAGTACGTCGCTGATTCGCTGCTGACTTTATTGAAAGCGCAGTGACTGCAATTCCGCAGTGTCACAGAGGGATAACTTATCGCGCATCCGTTGACGTGTAGGTACGCGTATAGGCGCGATGGCGCCTCTCTTCGCGAAGAATACAATTTTTCTCTTTCTATTCGCGCGAGTTTTTTCGTTTATTCCACTGCGACAGAAGGGGGGGGTGGCAGCGGAATGGGTGTGTGAGTCCTCTTTCTTTCTCACTGTTTTTCTCTCTCGCGCGTGGCAACGTCTGACGTTGACGAAACGCTATTTGAAAACAACTATCGAGAAACTCGCGATATGAGTAAATACAGCTCGGTTGCCGCAGGCAACGTATCGCACTCCGCGGCAACACACGACGCGCGTTATTCACAAACACGCGCGCACACGAGTGCAATCGCTGATTCACAAATGCTACCGTGTGTGTGTGTATGTATGTACGTGCACACGTCGTCTACATACATATGCGCGGTTCCTCCGGAGGCTGGGCTGAACGAGCGCGAGAAAAGAGAGAGAGAGAGAGAGAGAGGCGAGGGAAGGAAACGCGGTTCAGCCGTTGACTGAACTTGACAGATTCGAGAAAAGTTGGGAAAGAGTGCGGTGGTCCGCGCTTCGCGAATCGCTTTAGAGTTTAGAGCATCAAACAAGAAGGAAAAAGATTTGCGGAGAAATGTTACGCGCGTAAACACGATCAAGTTTACAGCACGCGTTACGCGAGACGAGTCGAAAATTACAAAAGAGTGAGAGAATTGTTAAATGGATAATAAAAATCTGTCTCGTATTTTCCTCAAGTGACGACTCGTTCATCCAGAGGAGCACGTGTCGGTCGCGTAAAAACAAATGCTTTTTTTTTTTCATTCGACAAGTTTTGCCGTACGTGTCGCCGGCGTTTGAATTATTGTCGTTATAATCGCAATGATCTTACGCCACGTTTGCTTCTTCTGCGTCTCCTAGCTCACGGCAGCAGTAAAGATTGCGGGACGGCATCGTTTCGCGCTGGTTTTATCGCGTCGCCGGCAGTGCATTCCGGTGGCAAGTGAGCCGAGAAACGACGAAAGACCGTGGCGAGATGCTTCGGCGCAAAGCTCGCGGAATTAGCGAGATTTACACAGGACATAAACGCCGCGAGGGTGTCGTAAAAGTTTTCAGATGCACGCCTCCCCCTCTCCCCTTCGCGCGCACGGCTCGCGTACGTGTAGGAACGTCCGACACTTTTATCCATCCCCGGCCACGTATGAGGGTGGGATTCCTCTCGCTTTTCTACGTGTGCCCGGGGATTCGATGGGCGCACACGCGCGAGGCGCCTCTCCACGTCGTCGTCCCTCCGCGTCCTCCTCCATTTCTGCGCGCCATAGGTCGGTATCACCGCCAGAACGATAACGGCCCCCATAAAAATTCCGAATAGCTGCTACGGCCCAAGTTTCGCCGTTCCTTACGAGAGAGACGGGCTTGGATAAGAAAAAGAGCGGGAAGAGCGGGCGGGACCATATTCATCGTTTCGCATTCGATCGCTCGATCGGCTATTAGGTTCTGTTCGCGCGCAGACGCGCGAAGATGCACGTCGGAGAGAGTGGTGGCTTTTCTCGTATAGACGACACTTGGAATTTCACTCGCGATTGAAAATTCTCACACATGTGTTGTTGTAACGAGTATAGCGTTTGCATCTACGTAATCACCTGAGAGCTATAGTGTCCATTGATTTTCCGTGGACGAGATAGAAACACGATAGTTCTCAAATGACGTAACATGTGTATTCAAAATTGTTGCTTAAAAAACACCTTTTCAAAAACGACTTTTTTTCTCTCGCGAATAAAAAGCAAAAGCGTGAAAATGATGTAAGAAACACGGCTTCAAATGGTAAATATTGTGTTTTTCCAAAAAATTTGCGCGAATCGTCGCGCGAGAAAAATTAATTAACACGATGATAAGATCTTGACAAGTGTGAAGAGCAATTTTAATTTCGCAAGTTGATTAAGAAGTCAAATTTTTCGGAAAAACGTTGACGCGCCCGTTTACGAACACGGGGTGGTGATTCGCAACAAGCTGCCTGCGCTATATCGCGAGCCATTTGTTCATGCTCTATCTACATCCACGACGTGCTCGAGGCTGCGCGATGAAACACGGCTGCCTCGTTCCCGAAATGGCACTTCGGGAAAACGAATTTTCTGGCTTCCGCAATCTCCGATCACGCTGCGCACGCCCGAGAAACACTGCAGGCGATAGACACTGCGGCGCAAGACGTTGTTTCGTCATAACGAAGGACTCTCGTAACTTTTACAAAATACAAAGTACGACAGTAAGGTGGTTACAAAAGCCATCTACGTCGAGACCGCGAAGAGAGAGAGCGACTGTACACTCTTTTGTCATTTTTATCTGATTTAAGAAGATGTTTTGACTTACGGAGGAACATTCCGCGCGCCTCTCAGAGAAAGTGCGTCTCTCTCTCTCTCTCTCTTTCTCTTTCTTCGCGAAAGACGAAGTACGTTTGGATTTCGATAATGAAAATATCTCCACTGGTTTCAATCAATATTTCAATCGTTTTCTGAAAATTATTACACAAAAGAAAATTGGAACAAAATTTTGCTGAAAATACGGGATAAAATCTGATTGTCTCGGTTTTTTTGTCAGCGTATACAAGATAAAAAGTTTCTCTCGTGCTTCCCCGTAAATCGCCAATGCCTTCCGCCATTTACACCGCGTCGGCTTATCGTTCGTTGGCCAGGTCGTCTTTAAATATCTACGCGCGGAACGTCATCAAGCACGAGCAGGGGTGGATCTCGCGCGTCTTTTCGGCGACGAAGATTATCAATATCCAGACATCGTATCTTTTCAAGACGCGGGTATACATTTTGTATGTACACATGCTCGAAAAAAGAACGTTCCCGCTTCGCTACGCTTTGAGCACACGCCTGCTAAAAATCTAGCAATCCATGCGCTTCCGTCGAACATTCCTCTCTCTCTCTCTCTGCATCGTAAAAACACACGTTACGCGTGAACTTTATCTAATAAAAACTAACGCTAGCAACAAGAATCTCTTATTATCTCCCTCATTATTATCACGCGCGCGGGAGTCTCTATTTTTCTATAGACTATGAGCTGTCGCTCTTCTTGGACTGATATGTCGTTTAGGCCGGGGAAGAGGGGACTAAACTATCCGATTATTCTCTGGACCCGTTTCTCCCTCGCCGAGCGAGGAGATAAGACAGCGACTGCTCCGCGAGAAAAGCGGGCAAGTTTGGTGCGGTTAGACAGAGGCCTGGGGACTGGCAAGCTGCAGGGGGTTGGCTGCGGATGCGAGATGGTCGCTCGAAGACAGCCCCGATAATAAATCATAGGATGATACATTCTATCGTTCCATCGCCGCGCCGGGCGCGTTCGTTCCTCCGTTCCTCCTCAAAACCAGATCCCGGAGAGAAAGCTCGAGCTTTCTCGAAAGAGATCACCTCTGCTGCCGGGAGAGAGCTTGCCTCGTCCTTGCGAAGGAGGCAATCTATCACCCTTGGAACCCGCTAGTCTCCCCGCGACTCACCTTACCTTTACCATCCTTCACCTCGCGTTCTCTCGCATACCCACCGCACCACCTCCCGCCTTCAACCAACCCCTCCATCTCCCTCGCCGCAAACCATTCCACACATCCACTTACACTCCTGAACCAGCCACCGCTTTCATCCTCCGTCCGTTCGTTCGTTCGTTCGTTCGTTTCGCTCCTCTCCTCTCGACGCGCTGCTGCAGATAGCGCCGATCTCGTGGTAAACTTTATTTTTCCACGACATTTTTCCCTCGACGTCGCGCCGCGCCACCATATCGACCCCTCACACTGCGTCTCCGCAGTTTATCGATATTTGAGAAATTATAGACTGAATTTTGCGATTATCTCTCGAAACTGTATCTGCGCTTTCTTCTCGAGGGAGTTTCGGAAACACGAGTGATCTCTCATGGATTTTATGCGAAGGTACTTCCACGAAGAAATAACAGAAGGAAACCCCAAATTTAAAAATAAGCAAAAATTTTGCAGCGCGCGTGACACGTGGAGAAAACAACGCGAACGTAATGCGACGTGTATACGCGAAATATATAATAAGCACGTTTTAATGAATATCAAGCTTACATTTACTTGATGAGAAAAACACGTGAATAAACGCAAAAACTTGTCACAGTTTAAAACTTGTCAATTTAATACGAAAATAAATACCTAGCATTAGTTATGAGAACGTACAATTTTAATTTTTTTTTTCAAACAGCTAATTTAATATATAATACTTGTATGCAGATTACATACATTGGAAAAAAAACGAGATTTACAAGAAAAATTTTTTGTCTTGCGCGATTACAGGATTTTCAAGGGAAATAAGCAAGTGAAGGAACAGGCGAGAGGGAAACGTCAAGAAACGCGCGCGCTGAATCAGCAGCGAAAGCGAAAAAGTCTAGTTACTGGAGAAATTTATGACCGGCTTTTAGCAGTTGAAATTGATTCGTTGAGTAAACTGATACGTAATAGAGTCTTTTTCTCTTCTCGTTTTGTCTCTTGCTTCTTCTATTCGAAAGTCCTACACCGTGTATTGCGTGATGGCATATTTCACTCAAAGATTTCTTAATCGGTTTTACATCTCTATCACATTTATCTCTATTGACATTTAATGTAAAAAAAAAAAAGCACACGTCAAGTTTTACGATGCGACATTTAGTTGGAAATTCAAAAAATATTATATAATTACTTATGCGAGAAAAATATTTTTATAGAGAGAAAAATAATTAAGAACTTACTAGTTTTTGTGCTACTTTGCGACATAACATTAAAAATTTGATCAATCTTATTATTTCAAATGAGATCCTTAATGATATATTTACGACGTCACATACAGTGCTTTCGTGTGGAGCCCTTAATATTCTTCGAAGGTATAAAACGTTCTCTCGAAGGTACACCCGGTGCCAAACTTTGCTTGTCGCCGCCAATATGGAATCATAAAATCACTGGCTTCAATAAAACTTCTTTTTTTTTTTTCGGGCCACGCCGATTTCGACGTAGGTGTATAACCAATAATATTCGTTCGAGCGCATTTTTTTGATTATCGCGAGCGTCGTAACAAACGCGCGATCTCGCCTCCTCTTTCGGGAGGGTTATGGGTTTCCACTCGGGTGAGTTCAATATTTTTTACTCTGCCAAACCCTCGATGTTTTTCTCTTTCTATCTATCTCTGTCGACGCGGGACGACGACGTAACAACGTAGCCGTTCTTTCATATCGTCGATTTTCCAACAGGCTGCCCACGAGAGACCGCCGCGGCGCGCAGCATGTTTTACGTCGCTGATAATTTCATAAAACGTTGCGCTTTCGGAAGCGTTGTTATCAACATTCCAACAGTTTGCTCGCGCGGCTCTCTCGCGTGTCCGAGAGCCGACACGGGAACGCGGTGGCGGCTTTGCGTGGGGAGGAGGTTGAATTCCGTATCCGCGGAGAGAGAGAGAGAAAGAGAGAGTGAGAGAGAGTCCGCGCCGTCCCTTCGTTCTCGACATCAGCCGCCGCTCTTTTTAAGCACGGTGTCTTTGAAGTATCAGCCGACAATTTTAAGCTGCTCCTTCTTGGTCAGATAAAGCCGCGCTTTGAAAGATCTTCCGGATGAGCGATTTGCGCCGCTCGAATCTCCTCTCGTTGCCGGGAGAATACGTTGATCATAATGACAATGCTGAGGCTGCTAAATCAAATTTTCAATAAATCTCAAGTTTCAAGTCCCGGCGTCAGAATGTGATACCGCGAAAGGTTTTGCACGTAAAATTTCAATAACGCAACACTGAAAAGACATAAAAAAACTTAAAAAGAGAACACGTTAAGTCTTTCCCGCCTTTAATACCGCGCTGTTAATAACGACGACGAGAAAATTAACGAAGTAAAAATGAGTTTTTGCGACACTCACGGCGAACAAACTTCGTCCATTAACCAACAAGCTATGAAACTTTTTATTTACCTAAGAGATTCAAGTTTACAACTGGCATCTCGAGTCGAGTCGCGAGTGATATCGGGTAATTCGTACGACATGACGTTGAGGAATCAAAGGTTTTATTAGAAGCAAAAACGTTAATCCCGGGGGAATCTGTCAATATTCGTATATTGCAACGGTACTCGGTCGGACATATCTCGCGAAAGGTTGGCCGTCGTAAAATAATAGAGAGTGAGCGATGTGTTCCTGCGCGACGCGTCTACGACAGATCGCGGAGCTCCGGTCGGATGGCTCCTCATCCTGTGCACGTTAGGAATAATAGAATTTTGATCGAATACAAACAATCGGGCGAGCGGCAACAGGAAAAAGTCGCTCATGGGAATATGGAAGAGGCTCTCTATAAACCGCCCGTCCAATCATCGTGTCGTTCTGTTCACGTATATTCTCTCTCTCTCTCTCTCCCCTCCCCTTTCTCTTCTCTCGACTTCTCTTCGTCTCTCTCTTTTTCTACTCCTTTCTGCGGCAACCGTGATCCCTCGTTGCTTGAAGGATCTACGGTGCTCCACCTACGCCCACGATACACTCCTGTCTCTTACAGTGCGCGAATTCGGATACACATGTATGTATGCTATGTATATAGGGATAAGATGCCACGTTTAAAACTGCTTTTTAGTCTAAATAGAAACGATGGTACACTTGACAATGAAACTGTTGTTACATCGCATAAAAAACTCTTTATAATTAAATCAAAATAAAATTTTTGATAATATTAATTTAATTTAATTAATTTAATTAAACAAACATGAAGAGAAAGAGAAGCCAAATTTAATTTACCTCGTTAAATTTATCAGTTTGGAGTAACGTCAAGATTAGTACACGGAAATTATTACGATAAAAAAACTGACACCTATTGCACATAATTATCTTTTTCTTCTCTTAGCAACGTGATGTGAGGTTGGCGTTTAATCGATAACTTTAAGTAACTGGCACTGCTTTAGCTTTGCTCGCGGGTTCGCATTCGCCAAAGCGTTTTAAATATGATTTCTTATTTTTTTTTTTTTTTTTTTTTTTGAGCAATGGCGCAACTCGATGTTGCAAAGAAGACACGTACTCCCGACTGACATTTCTCTTATTTGATCGTTGATTGTCATACTAAAGCCCGCACATCTTATTGATTGGGGAAGGAGGTGGAGGAGGAGGGAAGGGGAAAGAGGAAGTCCTTCAACTCCACCTACTCGTTCTGAACGCGCGCGTGTATTTTCCTGTTCCAGAATGCCGGGGAGATACGCGCGAGAAGTCGTGCACACGCGGCTGTGTGTGTTCGGGGATTCGTAAGGTTGAAGGAAAAGGGAACGACGAGAAGAATGCCGGTGACAAATTTAGGAACCGTTCGAATGGAGATGCCGTGTCGACGGTTACTCGCATTTGCATTTTGACTTTCGATACAAACCTTTGTTCTTTCCGACTTTCTATACATATATATATATATCGCGGAGACTCCCTCTTTGTTCCGCGCTTCCTCCAGGTCTGTGGGGGAGTATATTCTTCGTGACGTTCGTTTCAACCGACTACGATTGGAATTTTTTTCGTGAAACCTCCGCAATCATATCTCACGAACCTCGTCGATTGTCGCGAAAATAGCGTGCGCATTATAAGAAACACAGAAGAGAAAAAAAATCGTCCCTCTGCGTGTCGCGTTACACAAGCCGAATAATTCCCGGTGAGCGAGTTCACGAGACACGAATGTGTACGAGCATCCAGAATATTTTTAATACATAATTCCTCGATCGATTTTTTGCAGTGCAGAAAGTAGTTGCTTGTTATCAAAGTGATCCCATTCGTACCGATTTTTTTTCTTTTTTATATTGAGATAGTTTCGATTTTTAGTTTGTTCCGATTTTTACAAATACAAATTTGTAAACAAAAAGCGTACATAGAAATGTAATAGCTCTTGCCCCCTCCTCGCTCTACGTTTTTTGCTTATTAAAAACATCGAGCGTTCTTAAATCGGCAACGGAAAATCTGACCACTTTGTTACAAAGTTTCAAAAGAAAAGACACAATTTGCTCGATAACGTTCCTTATCGAGAAATTTTTTGCGTACACGCCGGTTATTATGTAATATATAACTTAAAAGCTTGGGTAAGTTGCATAAATCGGGTCAGCGAGATTAGTCGAAGGATTTGAATTGCGACGGAAGGAGAGGTGGGGGGGGGGGAGAGGACCTCTTTCTAAGAGCTGCTACTACTACTACTCGGGGAAACACGATGGAAACGGAGGAAGACGGAAGAGAGCGAAAGCGGGAAAGGGTAAAGCCGGAGTGATATGTACGGGCGTGGGTATGCGGGGTGAATATTTCACGAGGAAAATTCAGTTACGACTCGAAGATTCTCAGGACACGTAGAGCCCGACCGTCACGGCGCAGCAGTTCGGAGTATTTCAGACTTAGTTAGAACGTTTGCGTTCCTATTTAACGTCCGATGCCTGCGAATCTCGCGGAGGTTTTCTTTTAGTCTTTTGTTGGCGCACACGCCGCCTTCTCATCCCCGAGACAATCACGGAAACCGGAGCGTTCCAAGTTGCGAGAAACGCGCATCTTTCCTTTCCTGATATTTCACATAAACAGGATAGAACGACAAAAACACCATCCTCTCGGCAATATTATTGATTATTACACGCATTTCTGACACAACAAACGCTTGCACAGGGTTAGCGTAAAACTAAAGTGATGCCGCGCGAGTACTTTTGGGATTATATTCTTGGGGTTTTTTTTTCGCGCTTGCGTTGCGAAATATGTAATTATTTCAGTTCAGGCGAGTTTTCTCTTCGCGCAGATATCGATCAAGAGTTCCCGGCTCAACGTCATCGCTCGCGAGACATCGCTTTTTCGGAGCGTCCTCTGGGATAAAAATTCCCGCTCTTCCACATATCCTCGCTAGGAGTCTTCCGAGCCGGTACCACAGAATCGAATTCTTTACCTCGTACGTAGGGTATGCGAGGGAAGATGGAGGCATCGCGCGCGGGCGGGCGGGCGGAAGAGAAGGTGGGCTGCGCTGAAGGGTGGAATGGAAAGAGGGTTGGAAGCTGAGTCGACGTCTTTCAGTCGATATAAACGTGGACGCACGCTACGGAACGAGAAAGAACGGCGGCGGGAGGGAGGAAAGGAGAGAAGCGAGAGGAACACGTGGAAAGAGGGGAAACAGGAGCGACTAGAAAGAGGCACGAGATTTCGTATGTCTGCCTGTCCGTCCTGTCTGAAGCTGAGGGCACATCAGCACCTGCCAACCTCGAAGAAGAACTTGGCAGAGAGACGAATACCTCTCTCTCTCTCTCTCTCTCTCTGCGGAGAAGACGACGATGCGGAGAGACGTTGCGGGAGAAAAGGAAGGAGGATAGTACGAATAGTAGGATAGGATAGGTAATCTAATAGAAGGTGGATGGTTAGGAGGAACGGCTGAGTCGACGTCATTGGCAGAAGGCTGTCGACTGGGTTGCGAGCGGTTTAAGGTCGAATACGGAAAAAGCGGAATCCTCCGGGATAGAGCTCCGACTACTACGTAGTCGCAGACACGCGTAACCTATATACACGCAACAGAATAAATGCACATTATCCCCTCATTCCTCTTACTCGTTTGCTTTGCGAGTCGCGAGTCCTCGGTTGTTTCTTAAAAAAAAAAAAAAAATTATTATTAGCACGTGTGTGGCGTCGATCGCGCGTGATTCGAGATATGTTTGAAAGAAAAAGTGGAGGAAAGATTGAAAAAAGAGAGAGTATATTTCTGAAAAATATACTTTCTAATTTAATACGTGCACGTATAAAGATTGAGCTAAGAGCGCATTAGATTCCGATCGCGATAACTAATAATTTAATAGTTATGCTTTCAGAAAGCGCCTGAGATATGCCGGGGGAGGGAGGAGAGGAGGGAGGGGGACCGCTATCAAACATGCAGGCGAACGTTTTTGAAATTTCCATATTTCCGCTCGTACTTCAAATACCAGTACCTCGCCGTATATACACCGGGAGAGCGCGGAACGAAGGGGGTGAGGAGGGAGGAGGGGTGCGTGCACGTATACGCGCAGAATATAGAAAGCGATTTGTTGGCGGAGAGCGCGAGCGAGGGTGGTAGCAGAAGAGAAGGAGGAACGTACGAGCTTCGCGTCACCGGCGCACCCTTAGACTCCATCCTATTCCGCGATTCTACTCACTCATTCCACTCTGCTCACCCCTTGGGAGCCCACGGAGACTTCTATTCCTCCCTTCGCATCTCGACACTGACGTCTCGACATCCACACAGCCCTCGCTATACCCCGCGCCACCACCTTTTTCACCCTCCCTCTCTCTCTCTCTCTCTCTCTCTCTCTCTCTCTCTTTCTCTCTCTCACTCTCTTTCTCTTTCTCTTTCTTTTCGCTTCCATTCCGTTCTCTTTTTCTCTCTTTCCGCGCTTGCTCAAGCTAACCCTCTGGTTCCTCTTCAGATCGTCGCAGCAATACCCTCTCCCGAGTACCCCTTCGCTCGTCATCCGTTCCGTTCCCTCCGTCATCCTCTCCGCGACAGCCTCGAGAGCACACATAGTCCCGTTTCGTACATATACAGTGTCGTAGATGCGTTGCGGCACTGTCTAAAGAAGCGCTTGACGGCAGGTACGCGCAGGTGTATAGACAGGTGCGCGTAGATGGCGACATCGGACTTTTGCATCTCTCGGGCTTGATTTACGATATTTCAATCATTGTGCGCGGACGAGTTTTTTAAGTGTTCACGCGAATATAAAAAAAAAAAAAAAAAATAAAAAATAAACACATATTTGTATTTATTTAATAAAAACGCTGTCTTATGCCATTTATTTAAAATGGAGAGCAAATCTAAGTGTATTTGATAAAATTTATTATAATTCTTGATACATAAGAAGTTTCAAAACTACTTGATTGTCCAACATGTAAATCAATGTATTACTTAAAAATATCTAAACCTGTATTAACCCTTTGAAAACGTCATATCGCGACACTTCCAACATAAAAATTTGTATCTCATTTTCAAAGGATTAATATTCGTTACGAAGAAATTGATATCAAGCAATTTTTGTATATAAAGCGCAAATACTATATCGAATGCCCGTTCTCTCATCAATGACTTTATGGAGATCAGTCTCTTAAGTACCTACCGTCGAGTGCGCGTCTGCTCTATATCCGTAATGTTTACCACCCTCTCTCATTTAAGGGTGCACACGGAGTCAAGGTCACGAGAAGATGTGAATGAAGGAGAGAGGAAGGTAGGCGTATATAAGCGGAGAGCAAGTGAGCGAAGCCGAGCGAGAATGAGATGGAGGTGGGAGAAGCGAGAGAGAAAATAGGGCCGAGAGTAAGGAAGATAGGTCAGAGAGAGGGAGAGAGAAGGAGGGAGAGAGACGCTTTCCCCCTTATAATTAATGTGTAAGGGTAGGTCGTGGTATGCGCGCCTCTACCTTGCTCTTCCAAGGGAATTAAATTACATCAGCTGATTCGAGAGAAGGAGAAAGTGAGCGCCCGAGCTATTCCCACGACTGCTCCAAACTTCTTTTCAAGCTCTCAACTTCTTTCTTCTTTCTTTCCTACTTAGAACAGTGACATCCAACCACTTGTTAAGTTGTTTTTCAACCCCCGCGTTGATCGAATTTATCGCGTGAAACAATTTCGCATGATAAGCTCCTGGAGTTTTTGCGTAAGAAAAGAAACAAAAAAACTTTTGTAATTCATAATTATTTCGTTGTAATATACACGCATTGGTTCAATTAACAATCTTTATAAAGATTTTGTTAATCAATAAAATGGCGAGCAGACGTTTCTTTTAATTCCGCGCAACAACTCTCCGGCACGATAATCATATCGTGATGAATAAATGTCGAAAATTCCAAACGGCAGTAAATCGAGTCTAATCACGATCAGACTTTGTGGATCATTTACTCGACACCACCGTTCGCCTGTATGCTTCACTTTAGGGATTCTTCCGCGATCAAGAGGATCTTCTCGCAGACCGAGACACTCGTCTCCCGACGTCGAAGGGTGGCTCGGGAAGAAAACGCGCCACGGATAGGACGCACGTTGGTAACAATGTCGGATAAGGAATAAAGCTCGAAAGAGCCGCACGGAGATAGGACGGGTGAGCATAACGTCGGAAGACGGTTGGGAGAAAGAAAGAGAGAGTAACACATGCGGAGTAACGTGAGAAGCAAAGGACAGAGAGATAAAACCGTCGGAAGTAGACGTAGGAGAAGCCGGTGGATGGCACGAGGGTGTGGTAAAACGGGAGATGTACGGAAAATAGAAAGAATTCAGATCACGAGATGTGTCGAGGGGGGAAGAAGGAGTGGCGCGAGCGGGGGGCTGGCGGGGGTGTGTAGGTGAACGACGCAGGTTGGCTGTGACCGAAGAGTAACGGAGGTAGGCGGGGGGAAGAAGCGAGGAGTAAGGGGAGGGCGAAGGAATCCCTAGAACGAGAATGGAATCAATACGTGGAGGCGAGTATATGCTCCTGGCCCCACATGCGTGTTTCCGTGCCGGGGAGGCCAAACATGCGAGTTTCCACGGGGGTGATGCGAAGGCGGGTGTCCCGCACCCTTCCTTGGTCCAACCCTCGAGGCCACTCGGGTGTGCCCCCCCTCCCCTTCCCCGAGTGCGTGGATGCGTGGTCGTGTACGTGGCAACCGGCTATGCGAAACGTTACTGGAATTTCTCGTAGGTGTCTTCGAAGCCACGACGGGATCGACAAAAATTGATTTCCTTTCGAAAATCGCTAATGTCATTGCCGACACTCAAGAGCTGCGCGGATAAAACCGAGATGTGTTTTTATTATGGTAGATTTTCTACAAACTCTTATTGTAACGTGTTAGATAATTCAACGTGTATTTGAGAAAAATAAAGTTAAGAGAAATACAAGGAATATAAACATATTCATTTATTCGTTTGTTACCTATTTAAAGTTTGCGTGAAAACGTTATGCATATACTACTACTTTCTTTCTGATATTTTTCGAAGTAAGTAACACTAAAAGCACTTTTTTTGGCACATACCGAACACAAATCCGACTACCTGTCTTAAAATTGAAACACCACCCCAAATGGAAAAATCTTCGTGTGAAATTCATCTGAGAAACCATATGGAGCGCAAAGTGAGTAGACGGAGATTCTGAAAGAAATGTAACTCAATACGCCGCTAATACCACGAAAATATCTTTAGACGGTGAATATATCGAGCTTTCAAATGCGCAACACACGTCTATACGTCGGACTGTATCTAGTAAAAATTTTGCTAAATATCGTGCTAAATTTATTATATCGAAAAAACAATTATATTTAAAGAAAAGTGACAATTTAAACAAAAATAACGTGATACTTATATATTTTGCACGCGCATACCTCCGGCGGTACAATCAAGTCGAGAAAAATCTTTTTTCGCAACGCTTAGTGCTAATATATAGTATACAATAAAAAAAAAAAAAAAAAAAAAAAACGGTTTATGCCTCTGGCGGAAAATCAAATTGATTGCTCTTGTAAGTCTTTGCAGAGGACAGAGTACTCGGGATATACAGAGACTATCGAAAGCCTTTTTTTTTTTTGCCTGTGTGTGCCCCTAGTCCTGCCAGTAAAAATGAAACTCTCATCACGTATGATCGATTCTCGTCTGCCTCGAAAGGGCCGTGCCATTATTTTCCTCCTTCTTCCTCGGCGATCCTACCTATCATACGAAGACGCGATAGAACGCGTACAGCCAGGGTTATCGCGCGACGGTCGGGGGATATCAAGGGGAAGCGTTCCTCACTTTGTCAATTCTCAACGGAGTTGGGTCGCTACATATTTGCGCGTCGCTTTGACGCGCGGATGATGTTGCCGATTTTATTCGCATTTTTCTTTAGAATTCGAGTTCCTACGAAATTGATCCTTTTGATTGCTTTGCGCGCACGTGTCAGCGCAAGGTTCTTGTAAAAATTAAGAAAATTCTACGGTGTGTATATTTTCAAACTCGCTCCACATGTATTTTCCCTCTCTTCTCTCTGTATGCGCTAATATAAGACAAATATACATTTAACACGTTCTCTTTCGAACAGATTTTACTATAATTTTTCTTCTATCGTTATATAAAAAATATTTCAGTATAAATTTTTACATTTTTTAATTTTTTTTAGATAAATGTTTATTCTAATTGTACCAACTCTTATAAGCTGGACAAAACTACAGTTGCGTTTTGTCAAGAGCGGAAAAGATTCATGCATTTCTATAGCGCAACTCGCAGGAATAATTTTCCCTTCATTCATTTCTTTTCGTTAATGAAGCGCGATTAAAAGAAAACCAATACAGAAATACGCGCTCGTAGATTTCCGATCGCATTATAGACGAAGAATAGTAGAGAAAAATTTCCCCGTGAACATCCCTTGACAAGAAAGCATGGGGTTGCTATGGTGACCGTTTCGAATTCCATAGACACACGTAACCCCCCCTGTTCACCTCCTCTTTTCCACCCACCGTATGAGAAGCGCAGCACGCGTCCTACGCGATCCTGATTGGGCGTTATTTTTTTCCGATAAGGGGCGCACATGTCTACTACAAGGCATTTTTTGAACATGGCCGTGTGCGTAGGCGAAACACACACTGTCGTGCGTGTGAGTGCGGTTAGGGCAGAGGGCAACTCGAGGATAAAAGATTCTCTTCGTGTCACGTGTAGTCACAGTTCGTTCGTTGTATAATCTGTCGCGACGTATTATATTCGCGATGTCTTCTAATTTTCAAAAACAACAAGAGCATCTGTGCTTGATTTTCGCGATTACGTACGCGGAATACGTAGCGATAATTCATAAAAAATTAAAAACGGATTGAGATTAGCATTAAAAAAAAAAAAAAAAAAAAAAAAAAAAATATTTACAAAATTTTAATTAGAGAATTATCTTTATGTGAGATCGAATGAGTTATGCAATAATGTGCACAGGACGTCGATATAAGTGGTAAGTGTCGTCTAATAATATTTAATACACGTAATTAATTTGTGTAACGTGTTTATCGAAATTATTTAAATTATCACAAAACAAGAATTAAAGTTACTTGACAAAAATATTTAAAAACTTCTTGCGTGCACGGAGCTTTACTGTCAAATTTTAAATGTGTGTGCCACAAAGAAATGACAATTTTTAAACTTGTTTGCGTATTCACAAACACAGTGAGATAAATATGACACCGGATACCACATGTCGCGTCGAGTTTAAGTTAATTTTATCACTCCCGGGGAAAGTTTGTATTTCTATATGTTTGTGAAACACGACGCACTTACCTCAGTAAAGAAGAGTGTTCTTTTGCCTTGTGTAAACTACTAGAAAAAACAGTATCTTTGACGATGGCTCGATACTTTCCTAAAACAAAATCTTATCTTCTCTCGATATACTTAAACAATACTAAAAGGTTCAATAAATGTCGGCGTGTATGTCGGCGCGCACGTTAATTTGAGTTTTATGGTGATCAATTTTTAGCGCTATTACTGTCGCAATTGTTTTTTTTATTCAGAAATAATTGTAACAATAAAATGCACTGTGTCAAATTCAGAAAAACTTCTTTGCGCAAAATGTACACTTTTATATATGCGAAAACGTTGTGACTATATCCCTTTCGCGAGGCAAACAAATTATGGAAACCAGCCCGCGGGGGAATGGAATTAATTTTGCGAGCCTATCAATATCGATTGATTGATCGATGGTGCTCATACACTTTTCCCTCCTGGCGATGACAAGGAGCGCCGAGTCGTCATTTGGAAGGAGCGTCTCTCCGATCTTTGCGCGAAAGGAGTTGACGCCTTCGGTCCATTTCGCATCCTGTCAGTCGCGAATTCCGCAAATACCAAGGGCAACCCCTCGCACTCCCCGCAAGGCGTGTGTTTATTTGCCGGAAGTCCGTTCATAAATCTGGCTGTTTTCGAGCCTCGCGTGCAGTGAAATATGGTAATAGATGTGAGAGCGATGGAGGAGCGCCGCGCGTAAACGAAGATAAATCCGGGCGGAAAAAAGCTCGCGCATATCCCCACCAGAAAAGAGACTTCTACCCCTTGCCCGTGCGGTTTACAAAAAGTAATCGCCGCGATAACGCGCGTCATGCCTCCCATCTAGCGCAACATCCGAAATGCAGTCGTGACTTCTCTCAGAAAAGTTTGAGGATTATTTACACCGAGACGCGCCGCGAACTTGGATAGCGAACTCACTGAATAAATATATTTCACAATTTTTATTGAATTTGCGTCTTTTTCTCGATTTTTTTCTATTAATTTATCTCTCTCGATCAAAATCGCTGTCAATTGGTTGTTAGTTTTGATTTTTATTCGCAATTTACAGTATCATTTTAAAGTTTAGAAAAATATATCAATTATTATTTTATTACATTTATTTTTTTTTTTTAATACAATTGTTTTTCTCTATTTTATAAAATTTCTGATGGGAAAAAATTTCCGTGGTGTTCACTTGCACTGCTAACACATTTTTTCAATCTTCTCTGGTGAACGAACAAGTCGTCCTTCTCGTTCTCATTAAAGAGAACCGGGCACTAAGTAGAGGTTGAATCAAGTTAAGGTAGGTCGTTGTTTGTGTTACACGTCTCCCGTTACGTCGCTTAACCAAGTGCCTTCATTCCTCCTCTCTCTCTCTTTTTCTCTCTCAGCGCGTTCTCTCTCTTTCACCGATGCGCGCGATGGGCACGCGCTTCTTTTCTCTTGTTCTCTCTGTTCCCGCGGTATTCGTTCCGCAATCTTCTTAAGACTTTAGGGCGAGCAAGAGGAGAGAGGTGAAGCCAGCAGATGGGGTAGAGTATTAATAAAAACTCACATCGCATCTTATCATCCCTCGAGCGAGCCCTCTCGACCGCCGTGTGAGAAACGCTTGCCACGCGCGCGCCGCACACACACACACCGCCGCTTTTCCTCTTTATCTCTGTCACTCTTTCTCTTAAGGAGAATATTGTTTAACCCCCGAATAACTCTCTCTCGCGCGCGCGCTTGTGATTTACGCGTGACGTTCTTCATTTATTTACTTATTAAATTCGCGTCATCCCTCGCGCGCTTCTTTTCCACTATAAAATGTATATGTATTACAGAAAGTGTACACACGCATTTTGCTCTTATTATGTCGTCAATGTACTTAAAGGGATTTTACTTTACACTCCGATATAAAATGAATCATTCCCGTAACTTCACACAAGCTTCGCTCAATTTTGAAAAATTGTGTGTGTGTGTGTGTGTGTATGTGTGTAATATATTTTTAAATCTAACAACTCTCTCTGTTTTAAAACTTTAAACGGATGTGTTTAAACTGCATACGACGAAATTTTGACGCTGTGTCTTATCTGACAGATAAGTTAACAATATCGACATCGCTCGCCGCGGGGATTGCTTTCGCGATGCACGTGCACCGACTTTAACGGACTTCCATTAAGGGAAAATTCTAGCCGGAAGCAAGAGGCGGTTTATGCCGGGAGGGCTGGATGAAACCGCGCGGGTGACAGCAGTACTAAAGGAATGGCGATAAAGATGAAAAGAGAGAAAGAACGAGAGAAAGAGAGAGAGAGAGAGAGAGAGAAAGATATGAGGGAGACGAGGAAGACAGAGCAACTAGATAGAGTAGAATAGGTCGGCGTAGACGGAGAAAGTGGATAATGGAATTTCGAGAGCGAGAGTCGAGGACAAAATGGCTGGCACGCTCGTTGCTTCCAGAGCGGGCCGCCCGGAGGATGGCACGACTGCACTTCGAAGGGTGGTAGGTTAATTAATTCCGGAACATAAACCCACTCTTCCCGCTTTCTCGTCCCGTCTCTCTCGGTCAGACGGTACAGCCTGTCATATTGCATAGAGAAAACGGTATGGCTTCATAAACTATTATCAAGAGCAAGGTCGAGCTGAAACTGTGCCATATCCCGCACGGTTTAAAGGGACCGAGCCGGAAGATAATGTTTAATAAAATCATCATGCAAAGAAAGTTACATAAAAAAATTTCATCACATACATACACGATTGTGGTATAATCTCCAAAAATGTGTCGCAAGAAACAAAAAATAGAAACTTGTGAAAAAAATGAAGGCTTATATTATCTTCCATTATTTGTGATAAAAAATCAGAAAGAAAAATATGATAATTTTATAGCAAACTAATAATTTTATATCATAAATTAAAATAAAGATAATAAACACACTTAGTAACATTTTCACTTGTAACGCGTTGTAATATTGAAATTTGATGTTTCTTTCTTTGAAAAATGTCCCTCAAATATTTATTTATACAAAGACCATAAAAACTTTAACCTAACAAAGGAATATTATACCGTGACTTTGTTTCTAACAAAACGATAAATATTTCAGGCCAAACCAATTTCTTTCGCGGTCTTGTCGCGAATTTACTGTCGCGTCTTTACATACTGCATTTGCTATGTAAATGTATACGGGTATTCATCAGAGGCAATTGTGACGCGTCGTCACGGTGCTCGCACGTAAGAAAGTATTTTCCTTTCAAAAACTTGGTATACGCACATAGGATTATCATCGCAGGCTTGTGTTCGCGAAATGCTCGCAAATTTCAACGAGGGGAGGGAAAAAGGGGAAAAGGGGTACCATATGCTATCGTCGCGGTACTGACTCGCCGTGGCGATGATTGAATGCGTAATCTACGAGATGGAGAATTCTCGACATTTTGGCGGGAAAGTTGCCGCTTCGGCGGAAATTCGTTTCACGCGTGAAAAACGACGAACTGTGTTTGCCACAATCTTGAAAACGCCCAGGGTCGTGCGAACGAGGGGCGTGTGCGTACCCCGATTTAAAGATAGCTTTGCACGTCATTAAAAATCAAATCGCGTACGATAATAGAATTTGTTTTTTTTTTATTAGCGTTAGAAATCATCTCACAATGATAAATTCTACGTGTCTCGCGATTAACAATTCGATGGAGACGATCTCCAAAGACTTTCTCGCGCAAAATTCTTGACGCAGAATCTTTCGCGCACAATAGGGTAACGTCAGGAAATGCGGAACCGTTACGTACGGCGTTAGACTTGTCATAATGGACGCGATTTGCATAGGGGACCTCTCATTATTCAAATCGAATTATGTCGACCGATTGACACGTTCTCAGGTGGTGGCTTTTCAAATTCCCAAGTCGGTCGCCACGCCGGGGGCTCTCCCGGGTTGCTTTGCTTGCGCGCGAGGTGTCGTGAGAGAGGGACGCATTTGCATACGGAATTGAACTCTTCCATTCTGGCATTACGACCCCGTCGGGATTCGAGCACGTTTAAAGAACGCCTCGAACGAACGAGGTGACGGAAATATCTCGAAGAGCAATGTCTCGAATTGTCCAATAGAAACTAATTAATTTCGCGCGGTGCCGGGAAAAAAAGGGGAAGTAGAACGGCGAAAAATTCTACTTTTGAAGTGAATTACAAAAGATTTAACGAGTCAACGGAATATTTTGAGTTGCACGTAATTATAGAAAGTCTGTGAATTTGTGTCGAAGCGCGATACAGACATTATTGACCACATTTTGTCTTCTCAATTACTTACGAAAATACACATCGAGAAAAATACGCGAACATAGTAGATACACACATAAATTAGGAAAAAACAAACATCTGCTGGTCCGTGATGCGTGATAGATGGTCTTAAAAACAACCGTACTATGGCTAGCTAACCTTGAGAGTATCGCAAGACGAGTTGTACATTGACCGGAAGTACTTTGAAAAAAAAAAAAAACGCAAGCAAGAAATTTATTTCGCTGTCGACAGACTTTATGGCAACGTAATAAAAATTAACACGAAGGATAATGATCGTTAACGACTTGTAAAACCTATACGAGAACAGCTGCGCGCAACTCCAATAAAACCGTGGAGTTTTTTCTGTAATTGACGAAAAAAAAAAAAATGTTCTAACAATCTTGGGTTAACAATTTTTCTTTTACAAAAATTAACTTCATCAAAAAAAAAAGAGAACTTTGTTGATAACACTTCGATTCAGGTGAAGAGACGATCTCTCCTATTGACGTTCTTGCTATTTCACTTCGAGTTCCCTTATCGAGAGATACGAGAAAGCAGCGCGCAAGAAATAAATTTATCCCACGTGGAGCAGCAAAATCCTCAAATTTACTGCTTCGATTTTACTGGTCCTTGTGGAATCCCCCGGTAAACGAGATTCGACACGACCACGTTTCTCGATGAGATCGATAGTCTCCCTTTGCCGATAGTGTAGGTACTCGCGCGCCCGTAAGCATGCAACTGGATCTACCTTCGTGTATAAGGATTCTTTACCCCTGAATGAATGCTGCCATCTTACAAAGCTGTGGAAGTATTACCATATTACAGGTTCTATCTATATTTGCCTAAAGCTAAACTTACGCGTCTCCCGAGAATGGTATAAAGAATGTTGTTTTCTTTTTTTATATTTATTTTTTCAAAAGAAACGAGAGAGAGAGAGAGAGAGAGAGAGAGAGAGAGAGAGAGAGAGAGAGAGAGAGAGAGATACAAGCACAGACACATGTACACTTTACCGTTCGTACACCTATCGACATTTTTGATAACAGACCACAACCTACGTAAATAAAATACATTGTGAAATTATATTAGAAAAGATCGATTATGTTTACCTACTCCGGTTGTAGATAAACATTTGCAATACACCAGAATTTTATATTTTCCGATTTTTCTCTGTAAATTCAATCATTGTGAAATAACACGCGGACGTTTAAGATCTTCATATGTGTTTTGTTTTAAATCTTCAACACAGTGCGTTTTAATATCACTTATATCTAAATGTAATTGCATTGTAACGTGACTGCACGAAATATAACACTGTGTGTAATACATCTAATAATATTTAAGTCTTCAGAGAACAATGTTCACATATGTTATTATCTGCACGGAATCCGTTTGTTGTTGTGCGATTCAATAAAGTTCCGGGAATGAGAGCTTACTCTAATATCGCTCTCGCAAGTACACGCGTTTGTCTTCGCATAAGCGGGAAAGGGTTTTTTTGACGACGACAGGTTTCCCCCCCCCTCCCTCTCGCTCTCTCTCTCTCCGCGAGCGATATCACCGAGAATTGGAAAACTCGAGAAAAATCAAGCACAATCCCGGAGCAAGCTGGTCTCTCTCTCTCCGGGGACAGCGGGTACAACGGAATCTGGACGAATCCGATTGAATTGCGCGGGGTTGTTGCGTACACACGCGAGTGAAACGCGCACAACAAATTCGGTTAGCCTCGAGTTACGAGGAAATTCCAACAGTTCTCTATCTCTCCATCTCTCTGTGTGTACTCGCGTTTCTTCTCCGCGCCCGTTCCGCGGGTTACGGTGAAGGAGAGAAGGCGGATGAATACTCGCATAAGTCGACGGGACTGTTAAATCGTGCGGTAAATTCGCTTGCATTTCACTCTCTGGCGAAGAAGTCTCGAGTAATACGTCGTCGTCGTTCTCGTCATGGAGGGCGTCAGACGAACTCGAAGCTATTGGAACCGGGTCGAATCGAAGGTCTCGCCGGGGCTCCACGTCGAAAGAAGAGGAGAGAAGGGCGGTTGGAAGTCTGATCAGTTTATAAGCGCACATTGAGTTATTGGTAGCTCATCTGCCTCGTCGATATCTGACTGGATGGCTCCTCCTCCTTCAGAGAAAAGAGAGAGAGAAAGAGAGAGAGAGAGAGAAAAAGAGAGAAAGACTCCTCTCTTCCGCGCGGAGAGAAACTGTCTGTGCACTTTAGTGAGTTTCACAAAATATTTCGTTCTTCTGATCTTTCGTGGAGTGTTGAGATAAAATGTATAATATTGCGTGCGAAATATATACACCTGCTCTACGGCCTCGGAACTGTTCTTTAAAATCTCAGAAACCATTCTTTTCATTTAAAAAATAATAAAAAATTTGTATCGCCAAAAAACTTGATTATATTTACTAACCAACTGTTGCTGTAATCAACTGTTTAATGATATCTTACAATTATCGTTAGATGGAAGTGTATCGTAGCTTTCTCTCGAATTACCTTTGAAGCGCTTTATATGCATATGTATACATATGTTTGTTAATTGCGTATATCAATATAGCTATCGTTTGATGTAGCTACTAACACGTCGCGCAACTTGCGTGTAATAATTTATCGCGCGCGTCACACTGACAGGCGATAGAAAATGGAAGGAATAGCGCGGATTGGCAACGCGCAACGGCAAACGCATCAATCGCGAACGCGCGCACCTCGACTCGACATTCATTTACGGATGGTCGTCGCGCGGAATATTTTCCCCGTGTCACGTGAGAGCGCCGCGACTCGTCCGATGGTTTCCGCGTTATTAATAGATATCGAGTGGGATCGTGTTTTCTCCGAGTCGCGGTATATAACCGGTATGTATATGTAATCGACTTCGAGGAGGCGGGCGATTTCTGCTCTATCTGCAAAAACCGATGGCAATCGCGACTTAAAGAGATATCGGACGATCCGCTGGCAAATACGCATGCATTTCACCGTAGTATAGAAAAAAAAAAAAACAAACAGTTTAGTATAGAAAGAAGAATAAAGTATAAGGATTCGCGAGCTGATGTTAAGTAGCACGGCCGGTCTTGAGTAATAAACTTTTGTAAGGAATTTTCCAGAATATTTTACAGCAACGGCTGTACACGTGCACTTGCGGCTCGCGTAGGCACTTTTTGGGCGAACGAACTGCCGGTAAACACACGTTCGTTGACAATCGGGCTTGCCGAATTTTACCAGTACCTGTAGGCCAGAGTTATAAAACGGCACTGAATTTAACGCTTTAACAATTAAGAAACTTTATTGACTGTTGTTCTACAAAGTCTTTTTAGTGCGCGGTTACAATTGCCAAAGAGACTCTCTCTCTTGGCTGCTCGCTAGCGATTGCCGTGCTCGCTCTTTGCCGGCACTTGTTTTTCCGGCGAATCGGTAAAATTCGGCAAGCCCGATTGTCTACGAACGGTGTTTACCGGCAGTTCGTTCGCGCAAAAAGTACCTACGTGAGCAAGTGCACGTGTACAACCGTTGCTGTAAAATATTCTGAAAAATTCCTTACAAAAGTTTATTACTCAAGACCGGCCGTACTGAACGTCGAGGTTGCGACCTGAACGCGCATTATCCCGAGTCCTTCAAAGTTTTATGTTAGAAATTTTTCCGGGCCGGTCCCTTTCGATCAAACTAATCGTTTAAAGGGCGAACTGAATATATCGAGCTTCCAATAATTAATTCGAGTATAAAATTTCAAATTGTGATGATTGCAATATAACTGCTACATGTGGAACGAATATTTCATTAAGATACAGTTTTATATCTAGATTATAATTTAAATGTATAAATGCTTTTGTTATTTTTTTGTAATTGGTTTTTACCTTTTTACTTCTTTTTTTTCTTTTAATTTATTACTCATGACTGTACTAAGCGCGCGCGCTGGCTTTCTTGTCACGTATAAGATAAGAGCGTCCTAGTGGCCTTTTATATTAGAAAAATAATTATTAGATATGTAAATATTAATCACATAAATAATTCTCAACGTTCTAAATATTTTTTAAGATTCTATTTTGTGATATTCAGTTTCTAACTCTTTACGTATATAAATACTGTGTTATAATTATGTTTTTTAAATCAATGTTCGGCCAGCGGCATCTGTCCGGTCATTGGGACATTTACTTCACTTGGTATACGTTTATGTTATATGCGACAGTTTTTTTTTAAATAAGAATTTAACCCATTTCCTAAGCGTGTATCAAGCTTCTCATCACGCCTGTCGTTGATAAATGTCAAGCTCTCACCGTCGCAAAAATAATCTCTGTTTCGACTGGCAATATTGATTTCACACGAGGAAATTAAACGACAATACAACAACTCATTTGTATGATAATTAATTTTAAAGCAGCAAAACGAATGATTGACAGTTGACATTTTGCAATGCACACACCGCGAATAATGTTGCGGATAAGGCAATTGCGGAGCCACCGCCACATTTGGCTCTTGGACGACGGTTCGTCGCGCATTCGTTGTCTGAAATCGTAGACAACGCGCGCGAAAAGGGAACTATACTGGAAGACGATCCCTGAAGTACTTCACCGAGATTGCTAGAAAAGTGGAGGAGTGTAAGGCCCCGGGAAATTGCGGGAGAAAGGGGGAAGAACAGAGAGAGAGAGAGAGAGACGAGAAAAAAAGGCTTGCCAGTTTGTCGGCCGGAGTTATGTGAGCGCAACGACGTAAATACGCGCCTTTGCCGTATCCTCGATGCAACGTTCGCCGGAAAGGCGGGGGTGAGTACCACCAACCGGCGCGAGGAGAGATCTCGGCAAGGCGACCGAGAGAAGGCCAGATAAAGAGCACCCGAGATCTCTGCGCGTAGATACACGCCGCCGCGCCGGTCGGAGAGATTCGCGCGCGACACAAAGGGCGGCGCGCGAGACGAGAGGAAGACGGTGGTTAGGAGATAGTCGTAAACAACTGTCGAACACAATCTCCTAATGCACGCCTCTCTTTTGGCACACGAGACACCCTTTCTGCTCCCGCGCCCTCTCCTCCGTGCAGCCAACCCCTTATACACCGTAGTCTCATCGTACATCGGTCGGTAATAGGAAGTTATATCCGCGAGATTCGCGCGACAACCGAAGGCGCCGAACCTATCACCGTCGCGTTTTCTTCTCGTGGCTTTTTGCCTAGCTCACACGGACATAGGAGAGAAGATCGTCGTCCCGTAAAACGGGAGATACGTCCTCGTGACGTTCGTATTGGAATTCATGGCTGTAGTTGCTGTTGTGTTGTATCGGCTCGTAACTCCGCCGCGTCGAGAGCAAACGAGCGAGTTCAGCCTTTTTCTCAGGCTCTTTTTTCAACCGGAGTCACGAGAATCGCACACACACAAAAAAAAAAAACACATTAGCTCCGTATCCACTAATCGTCCATCTCTTTGAATAGTTTAAATCAAACTTTATTGCGATTAGGATCATTTGCATTTTCGCGAGAGATGGCGTATTTCTCACGTTGACAGATAAAATTAAATCACGACGAATCGTTCTGTGAGTAATCTTGTTTCATTATCGCCAGGTTGTGCGTTAATTTTTCTTCCTCCGTCAAATAAACGAAATAAAACGTTTCTCTATAAATCATCTCGTATACAGATCGAGTCTTCCTACGTGTAATCTAATGCGAATTTATTTCCTGATACGTATTTGCCAAGTTAATTATTAATAATTACCATACGGAGAGTGTTTCGGTGATCACGTAACGCAGCGCAGACCTGTATGGTAATACAGGTGCGATAAGATAACACTCGGAAAGATGTATCGCTTCTCGTATTCGTATTATACACGCCGACGATAATATTTTTCGATATCATGTATAATAAATGACATTGCCTTGTGACATTACTCTTTCGCTTCGCTTGAGCGAGCACCGTGCCGAATGCGATCGTTCTTGCTATTTGAACGAATTTAATTCGTCATGATCGGCTTAGACTAAACTTCATTCTATCTTCGAGCACACTCGAAGCTACCGTTTTCGAACTGTCTCAAGACCTAATATCGCAGCCGCGATGTTGTCTCGTGTTGTAAGTGATCGTTACGACGATCAGGCAAGAAAAAACTCGGTTGAAACAAACAGACAGTACAACAAATGATAACATTCCATGTAGACATACAAATTGGATTCATCCCTTTTTGTCGAGTATCAGTTTTATTATTAGCCTCGGACACTTGTTTGTTAATAATGTTATTGAGCGTACAATATGCTTTCAATCAGTAGTAGTTTTAATTACCACGCAGAGAGAATAAAATATTATTAAATATATGTGTGTGTGTGTGTGTGTGTGTTGTAGCCTTCAGAAAAAAATATAAAAAATTAAAAAAAAATTAAATATATTTCAACAAGTACGGCTCTATTAAATATAAACTAAATTAGAAATAGGACTTTGGGATCTATACGCTGGATGTACGCGCGAGAATGTATTTTTAACGCGTAAATTAATACACACAGACAATTCGAATTGAACAACAATTCTAGAATTCCTTTAAGATCTATTTTGCATCACATACACATATATGAATTATCTATTTGATCTCATAATAAAATTAAAAAAAACCTCATTGCAAAAAAGTCACCTTCAGGAGTCGAGTTCGGATTTTCCGCATTTCATGCGGCATGTGATGCAAAAAGTGGCATCTTATAGAAATTGTTGAATTGTTATTTATTTCGAATTTTTCATATGTATTAATTTACACGTTAAAAATATCCATTCTCGCACGTACATTCAGCGTGTGGCTCTCAAAGCTCTATTTTTAATTTAGTAAATATATCCCGTTTCTTCTCAAATATCGTTTCCCTACTTTCAACAAATATGCAAAAACGGCGCGCAGATTAAGTTGTTGTCGATTTCCGGCGACAATGTATGTTACGCTCACGCTGTCCAATAATAACGGATCTTTTATTGTTGCGTGAATTCCACCGAACGTATACGAATTGGTATCGAGAAACACATTCCCATCGCGATAATGAATGCAGTTTTTTTTTCTCTAAAAGGATTACACGCGTGACAGTATGCATATTAATGTCATTTAGTCTTGTATGACTGGTAATCAGGAAGCGTACGCGTGGCGATCGGCCGCGTACGGAATGAGACTCAATTAACTCAAAGGAGAATTAATTGAAGATAAAACGGATGAGTTGGTACAACCGCGTGCGAAGGAACGGAGTAATGATATTAGCAACAATCCGATATATCGACAATTTATCGAACTCAGATTACAACTCAGTCGGAGAAAGATTCCGATATTGAACTAGTAATTTTGTAGATGGGAAACAACTTTTTTATAATAAATAATAATAAAAAGGTTTATTTTACAAGGTTATATACGGTCTTACAAATTTTATACCGAGGTTTTTTTTAATTTTAATTTGATCTTAATAATTTTGATAAAATGATTGAAAAATGAAATAATCTATGTACAAGCAATATGCAAAGATTTCGTTGACACCGCGAAATGTTAATTAAATAAATAAGTGTATAATACGCACGTTCACTTTTTAATTATAATTCTGTATATAATGAATCTTTTCAGCGAGTTTTGCTTATGTGAATGCAAATTTATTTCACTTTTTTTTTTTTTAACATTTTGCGTCGTTTATCAATACCGTGTGTTATCAATTGCCGTTTGATAGTTGACGTGCTCATAGAGAGAGCGGAGAAGAAAGAACTTCTTCCGTTATGTCGGGTGAGGACCAATCATCCGTAGTGACTTTGCAAGGTACTGATACCGATCCTATCGCGGATCAATTATTATGGTAACATCGGCATGCGCCTGGGCGATTCTACGGGAAGACAAACACGCCTTTGGAACGTTCATGCATTCGAAATCCATTCGTTCCTACTGCACATCTGCCGATCGGGCCGAGTAATGTTTTTCGTGTAATTTTAATCGAATGATCGCGTACGCGTATATACGGAACGCGCGGCTGACGGATAAAGAGCCGGCGATTACGATCGAATGAAATTGCGTTTCGATTTCGAGTGCAGCCTGTACTTATGCTATTTTCGTATATTAACGGTAATCGAATCCTTATTTTGCGATGATGCAGATGTTACGCAATTCGTAAGTATTGTGAATGAATACATATACGTTGTGCAGTATATTTTATAGGCTATTACCATGCAAATCTCACTGCAATCGTAATTATTTGTTCAAACGTTAATAAAAACAACAAATAAATAAAGAAAAATGTATATTAAAATTTATATTACTTTCAAAAATTATATTAAATAATGTTATATTAAATACTGCGTGTAAAAATTAAACGCGTATATGTATAATACTATTATATGTATATAAATATATATATGCGTAAAAAAAAATTATATACGTAATATATTACAAATATAATTAATCTATACATATTTACAAACGTGGACATGTGTGACTCCATAAATAACTACTTTGTTCAATTCGAGAATAAAGTTTCCGAAAAGAGAGACCTTCCATTACGGTATTACACGATATGTAGGCGTGCACCTGCAGCTGGTACATCTGATTTACGAGCGACAGAAAGTTAATTGTTTAAGGTAAAAGCGATGCTGATGTATGGAAGTTGGGGGAGAGAGAGTAAGAAAAAAAAGTCGTAACGTATTATTAAATTAATCGCTGTCGTGTAATCGCGAGACACAATTAATACGACCGAAAAGTGATAAATCGCGCCACCTGGAAAATCTTTTTTCTCTGAAGTTTTGTTGCACGTTTATTGTGCACTCCTCCACATTAGCTTATCAACAAAAATCCAACGAGTCAATTAAAACATTTTAATTGACTCGTTTGAACAAATGTTTAAAAACAAATGCTGTGATTTTAACGCCACTATAACAGTGAACAATGATAGTTCGTGCGGTGATTAATTTGCGGTCGTATGTTTATACCGTTGTAAATAAATTTCATTATTAAAATTTACCAGTTCGAGTCATATATATCCTACGCGATGCGGAGAACAGACTTTTAGTCCTGTAATTTTGAGCACAGTTCAACGAGACCAGTCGACTCTCCTTTAACGGAATCTCTGAAGAGCTGGAGGGCACTATCCGCTATATACGCGTCCTCCATCTGTCGAGGAGACAGAAATAAACTTGGTGTCTTATCTCGACGCGTGCAAGACCTCAATTTCCTAATATAATAGAATTACATAGAGCGCAAAGCAAACATTTGTGTGCATATGTATTTATATAAAAATATGCCGGGAGGAAAGCGGGCAATTGTGCGCACGAGATGCAGATTTATTGGGAACTGTTGAAAGCCATTGATCCGGGCCACGCGCGTTACGCGGCGAGAAGGATAACTCAGGTACAATAAAATTCGAAGAAGAGAAGGTCAGTTTCCTCGAGCGATGCTTACCGGTCGCCGCTGCTACCTGCTGACCTGGTCGCTGTTTTGAAGAACAATTTAAAGTGTTTTTGCCTCTTCTCCTCGGTGTTTACGTCGTAAAGGAAACTAGAAACGGACGTAACAGGCACTGGGGTTCGTTAACCCGTCATACAGACGTCGTTGCAGAAATGCAATTCGCCAGCTGACGATACGTTTAACTGCAACGTACGCGGGCCGGACGATATCGGGACAAGCGGGATGGAAGAAAACATCCAACGTGGCCCCGAGAGCTTCCGCCGCGCTATATAGATAAAGATGGCCGGCGTTTGAAATTTTTAATTTCTAATTATTATGATCCTGCACCGACCGCGTCAATATATATATCGCGCGTGTGCAGACCTTATGTCTCGATAGAGCGCACAACTACGGGTTTTAGTTATGGGTTGCGATAATTGCCAATTTTCATGGGTTCTCGTTTTGGTTTTTCTACTAGAACACGTGTGTTCGGTCGTTTTCTATAGTCGCAGTTTATACTCGCAATAAAACTTACACGATGCAAAACTTACTTTTTATTAAAAAAAGAAAAAAAAATGAAAACACGCTTCTTCGTATTACACAACGTGTGTTAGCTGTTGAAAAAAACTGCTCGAGCAATTCGCATATGACGTTACGAAATAAAAACACGCAATTTTGTGCGAGATCGCGTTCGTGGTTTCTTTTACAAAGTTCGAAAAAAAATATGCTGTGCAGCAGTTGCGCGGTAACTTTTAACACACGCTCGTGTCGCATAGACAAAGGCTCGATTTTAAAATCCTCGCGTCGAAGCGAGGAGGTTGTGGAGGTAGCCTTAAAACCCTGGTCCATCTGCGCTACGGCAGAGAGAGATCATAGAGAATGCAGCTCGTGCAACCAATACCCACTTTGTAATCCGTGCACAGACGCTTTCCTACACAGATGTACGCGGTGAATCGCAGGTAGAATAGGATAGGGATACGTATATACGTGGCGTGTAGGCAGGCAGATTCCTAGGTGTGCGCCGTCGTCGTCTTCTGACCGCGTTGCACATGCGAGCCAGGTATCTGATTCTCCAACGGAAGTCCCGTTCTTGCTCAATAACGCGGACGATCTGCCGGGAATAATAATTGTTTTCACGGGCAGAGAGCTGATTTGTACATACGAGAGAGCGCGCTGGAATCTCGAGACCTCGTCCTACACGATGAGAGTACAACATTTTGCTCAATATAAAATTGACCTCCACCCGATTGGAAACAATTATGTACGATCGCATTTTTTCTTCGCAATAAAAAAAAAAAAAAAAAAATTGCTTTTGTTTAAATGACTTCGATGTGGGAAGATGAAAGTGATTTTTATCACGCCGGCAATTACACACACACACACACACGTATCGCTTCTAATGCTAAGTCCCAGCTGGCGAGTGTGAATAAATTCCACGCGCGCAGTACGCGTCTGGGGATGCGTCGACGGATCGCGATGAAATGATCAGTGTGATAAGGGGAGCAATATAAACTCTTAATTAAGAGTTAATTGTTGGTTGCGAACAGAATCCGTTATGCCTCGCATCTGTGTGTATTCTGATATCGAACACGTGAGAAAAGTAGAAACTAATGTAACTGTACATTACTGTAGAATAAAATTATCGACAAAATATTACGATTTTACATTTGCTTTTTATGAACGAGCATGTGATGTGTGTGTGTAACGCGTTATTTTACACGCGTATTATTTATTTAGAACACAAATCATCGAACTTCAACGTCAATATTAAGTTTTATGTCAGAGTCAGTTCATCAAGATTAATTCTCGATCACAAAGGAATGATTCTGTCGGCAATTTCACCTGCCCCATGTGCGACATCATATCTGGCGACAGGTATTGCACCTGTAACACACCTGTATCCGATCGCCCGATTTGGAAGAAATTTATCGCCTCGCGCCGATTATCAGAAATTTATCTGTATTATCCGGAATTACGATGCGAGATTTATTATCGATATAAATTGGCGCGTTTTACGACAGTCCATTGTGTTGTTAATTAAATCTAGTCTGCGAAATATTGTTACATCAATATTTACCTCTTTCTTTCTTCGAGATATAGCAACGTTCATACATATATTTTATATTAATCAACGTATTACTCGAATTCTCGATATATTTCGATATCAAATATAATAATGTCAAGATTGCCCATGCGAAAGAGATAATAAACAATTTTAAGAAATATCTATCACGCGTATAATGTGAATATTCTGTAAATACACCTATCCGATAAATGTATTGTTCGGAAAAGAAAGAGTGGAAAAACGCTGGTGAATCACAGACGAAATTCTCGTGAAACGATAGTTCGCTTAATTATCGATTGTCATGATTATCATGAGCGAATAACTGGGATTTACGATGACCACATAATCATACTCTAGCGAAAACGGTCGTTGAATGAGAAAAGTAGATAGGAAATGAAGGCGAGTTCGGCTTTAGTGCACTCGGGGAGTTTCATTTAATTATTATTTACATCGAAAGATCACGCGATATTGTCAAAAGAAAGGAAAGACACGCCATTTGTCGGCGATAAGTAAAGGGGGAAAGTAGAGCCGGGAGAATGTAAAGGGCGTACAACTGATTTAGAGAACTAATTCGCGACACTTATCACCGCATCGGGATACGGCATTGAGTCACGCAAGTTTCTAAATTCATTGCTCTGTCTAAATTGCATACGCAAAAGAAAACCACACACTTCTGCTTTTTTTCACACAAAAAATACGTAATACTTGATTTTTTTCCGCTGCGTAAACTAATAGATCGGATACTTAAATCTATACGAAGAAAAGATAAATTATATATAATATGTATAATTAGAGATATATAATTAGACATAAATTAATATATAATAATTATATATATGTAATTAGAGATAAATTATATATTCTATTACATATATATAATTATATATCCTTTTCTCGTTTATTTAATTTTTATATCAAATTTCAATCGAATTAAGAGAAATAAACAAGTCAATCCGGATTTTTATATTGATTTTTTTTCTATGACTTTTTAATCAACTCTTTTGGAACAATTTCTAATACGTTTTATTTATTTATATATCAATCTTGAATAGCACACACAAAAATGAAGATATTGAATTGAATAGAATTATATTCATAGAACTGCGCGGCCATCGAGCGAAATCTTATCGGCAAGGAAGTATCAGCTTTATAATGCTGTTGCAGCGCATATTGTACGTATGTCTACATTATAATATCTATTTTATAATCACTCAACCCGTTAAAAGCAGTCGTGTACTTTGGCACACTAAATTCGAAACGGTCTGTACTTTATGTGAAGTATATCGCGTTTATATATCGTGTCTGGCGCGCAAACCGCATGTTCGACACACCGCGCGCGCGTATGCACCTTGCGCATTCGACCGGTCTCTCTTCCCGCGCATCGTCAGACGTGGAATGCCGGAAGTTTCGATACTTCTATTCAGCGGTGTAAAAGCGACTCTACATCAAACAGTTCACCGTGCAATATAAAATCGGCGACAGGCCGTGAATTCGCGACACGACGCTCATAAAGGGATTTATGCGCGCGTACAAGAGAAACACGGAGTCGAGACGTTAGCTCGTTACACGTTGGTGTTATCGACGGCAAACATCGTGTGTACGCGACACTTTTTTCCGAATACCGGAAATTACGTATGTCACGGTCCTAATCGATTTCAAGCTTCAAAATATATCGCGTTAATAAAATTTTAACACGTGCAAATTGTCCGTTTTATTTTAACGTCGTTTTTTTTTTTCATGTTGAGTTATAAAGTTGATTAACACGCGTTATTTCCTTCCCGTATGTTTTCCACACTCGCGTGTCAGAGAGGGACGCACGCAACGAACAAAAATCTCCGGATTGATCCGGTAGCAATCGCGCTCAGACGCGCTCTCGCTTGGTCTGTGAATCTGCGGTGGATCCGATATCGTAGGAGAAAGGATTGATCGAGGAGACATCGGAGAGGATTAAGAGGCGCAAAGGTTCTGGTACACGTATAAAGCGGAGACGACAAAGAAACTGCATTGCCGCGCTAAATCTTGCGAATGTCAATTCAACCGCGTAATCAATCTTCAATAGATACGATTGACTTCTTTTCAACGTCACTTCTTGTGACGTTGATGTCTCTCGTCGTTTTGTTAATCACACGACCATGTTACGAAACACTACGTGCGGATCTTAGATAAGTATATCTTTTTGCACGTAAGGTCCATCTTTTGTACGTTACCGAGTATTACTTGTGATTGCATAAATATTCTTACATGGTCAGGAATATATTGTTAAGAGTTTTGCTTCTCCGTAAAAAGATCGTGCAGACTCACCGTGACGTTTTAGGCCCGTCGTAACCCTTCAGAGAACGATGCTCGTCTAAATAGAAGAAAAGATTCTTCAACTCCGAGAGCTGTTGATTCCTCTCGATCATCGATTCTTTCAGAACCTGAAATGCATTAAAATAAACAAAAACATACAAACGCACATGTATAACTTAGAAATTTTATTTTAATTATATAAATTTCTTGTATCACAGAGAGAGAGAGAAGATTTTTCTCTGTTTCGTGTAAAAAGAGAATTGCGTCGGGTTTAATCGTGCCAATTTTGTTCTCCACTGTGCACAGTATGGGGCAAACCGAAAAGCAAAAAATAGAAGAAGAGAAAAGACAGAGAGAGAGAGAGGTAGAACGAAAGAAGGAGAGGGTCGAGTAGCGCGGACGAGCAAGAAAAAAAGGGAAAAAAGAAAAATCGGGAACCACCGCTCCTTGAAAATAAAATCGGTTTTCCGATAACTGGTTATTTGCTCACACAAGTGGCTCGCTGACTGGAGCATGGAGCGAGCACGTCGGAAGCGGTTTTCGCGTGTAATATTATCGAGTTATCGGTAGGATAGGAGAGCATTGATCGCCGGGATAGAAGACAGGGGGAGGGGAGGGGGGGGGAATGGACGAACGTGAAGAAAGAGACCGAAAGAGGATGGGATGGCGAAGGGAGAGGGAGGGAGTTGGTGGATAAAATAGCATGAAGAGAGGGAAAGGGAGACGCGAGAGATAGACGAATGTACACTACACGGGCACAATATATCCACGTGATTACAATATGTCGGTGCTCGAGAGACCAATATCAACCTGAAGTCGACTCAGCCAATGCTGATAATCCCTATTGTTGAAGCCGCCACTCGACTTGCCTCTCGCGAACGGGATACATATCTACATATATATATATATAAATAATATATATATATATATACATCTTGTTTCAAAATTTCGAATGGCTTCAGCGAGCACCGAATATAACGCTCTGACGGAACGAAGAGAATGTTTTGCGCGGTAGAAAATTCCACCTGAAATACCGTCCGTGTGATTCACAACGAGGGATTTGAAAATTACAGAAACCCGGACGCGCGGAACTTTCCCAATTTTGAGCGCGTCGCGGAGAAGCGCGAGGAAATTTTAACGACGGTATCTATCTTCTCCACTTTTGATCCCGGTGATTCTTATAGAGCTCCGAAGAATATCTCTCCGAATGAAATTCACGCTCGTGTTGATAAGTGACTAGTGGTAACAAGCGTATATACGCTTACGTACGTTCGATCGATTTGTTGTTCAGCCGCCAATTATATATAATTCGAATTTCAAAATGGTTTTAAATCACTTCTGTCTAACAAGATGTACGATCAAACCAAATAAACAAGACGATTTTATTTTTTTGCGTATAAATTGGAAAACAATTTCAATTTCTAAAAAATAGATATATCTGGTGATCAATTGTGTGTCGTCCTTTTAACTTCAAAATCAGTCCATTATAGATACTAGTAATTTGTCTGATCACAGATAACTCATTATAGATTTGCGATTGTTGCGTCAGTATGTTGCGCCAATATGTCGCGTTAAAAAAGAGAAGTCAGAATGGCGAATAAATGAATGGCAAAAATAACGGAATTTGTCCTACGTTTCTGTTCCTCGAGTAGCCAGGCTGTAAACGCGGGCGGACGCCTTCCGCACATCCCACACGAAAGACGACGATGACGGCAATAACGGCGGCGGCGACGACGACGATAATGACGACGACAACAACAACGGCGGCAAAGCTCGATTCTCGGTCTCTTTCAAAACAAATCTCATATGCGCCCAGTCTTTCACATCGCCTACTCTATCGTCGTTCGCAATATATACAATATAACATATAAGTGCCCACGACCGGTTCTCTGTCAGATCACGACAAATGCGCGCGATTTACTTGGGAAAATTAGCATAAAGAAAGTTTCATTATACACATATATTATACGTGGAGGTGTGTTTCCCCCATTTGTCGCGGCTGATTTATCGCCCTCGATCTGACGATTACCGTATTTGTAAGAGATTGGGAGTAACGGCGCGACAATTTCTCCGCGCGAAATCGTTTTACCACGCGGGGTTCTACCGTGCCACAACCACTTGAATTTCTCGTTATTTCAATTCAACTTGACACGTAACAATTCTCGTAACAATCGAAGATACATCTTCGCGCTATATTAATCCGAATTAATCTATTGTAATGCGCGTATGCAACGTATATACGCGCATTATCGCAACTTCGCGTGTGATAAACCATGGATTTAATTGGTCTCGGGGCGTGTAACGCGAAGATAAGAAAAACGCCGCAGGATATACCGGAGTTACAAGGTGCGCGCGTATATAATACGAATTACATAAACGCGATATGAAAAACATAATTTCAAGGCCAAAGATTGTAACATCGGCGCCAGTAACTGGAACTGCTTCTTACATCGTCGATATTTTATCGCCGAGATCCGTCGATCGTCGTTGATTGATCGTCGCAGAGTGTTCGATTTTTCTCTACAATCGAAGTACGCGGTCTTGCGAACGCATACGATACGTAACGGCGAATATATAACCTGATAAGGAGAGAACAGGCGCGATTACTTCGTAATCGTTTCTCGAAAGGGATTGCTCGCGATTGCAGTATTAATTAACGATGGAACAAGATTAATTGCAATGCGTTGGGTGTAATCGGATTACACACCTTCGATTCACAATTCTTCTTTTGTCCCGGGAAGAAGGTTTATTTACGCAGATCTCGCAGATATCATTCGGCGAATCGTGCGCTTCGCGCACTTCTCTGCCGATTCGAAGTGCGCGACGATAGGCGCAACAAAAAGAGTTTTACTCGCTCGCTGGTTTGAGAATTCTTGGTAAAATTGTCTTCGCGCGCCTTATCCTAAGTAGTTTACGGTTTATCGTATCTCGAAACGCGCCTGCTCTCTCGATAAAAACACGAGAGAGCGCTTGTCGAAGCTCGAGTGTTATCGCGCGAATTCGAAGCGTGATATCTCCGAGAGTGCGCAACAATTACGCAACAATTTGTCTTGAACTTGTTCAAAGAGATTTTAAAATGCGTTTCTATTCTTGGAAGCTTGTTGTTCTTTTTTTTTTACAACTTTTATATTTATTTTAGTTGGATTTTCAAAAATTAATTCTTACTTTCGAAACAGCATTCTCGTGAATGAGTTGTCGTCGTTATCATTCGCGAATTTTAATGCCCCGTTGCCTTTATCCCCGTCGCGCTTTTTCGGTACGTTGAAATTTTACAGCGAAGTAATACCGCCCACCGGGGTTTACGCCGGGCGAAAAACCCTATCCGAGATTTCTCGAATACGTATCGTGTATTTCTGGCTGCCGGCGTGCTCGTCTGCAGTATGCAAGTAGGCGCCAAAGTGGATGCGCGCATAAATTCGCTCGCGGTACGTTTTTAAAAGATGTGGAGTGATTTCGAGCGTGCGCTGCATAACAGCAGGAGAAAAAGGTACACGCGCGCGAGTTTTCGTATTACATTCGAGTAAACGCGCGCGTCTCTCTCCGCGTGTGTATATATGTATTGTAAAATACACTAACGCAAATATTGAAACTCCCGTGCACAACGTGCGCGTGTGTCGTTTTTCTCCGCAACCGCGCCCGGTTATACGCACTGCAAAACATTAATCACGAGTTGTTGGCAATAAT
The DNA here is from genome assembly GCA_014825685.1 of Pseudomyrmex cubaensis. Lineage (NCBI taxonomy): Eukaryota > Metazoa > Arthropoda > Insecta > Hymenoptera > Formicidae > Pseudomyrmex > Pseudomyrmex cubaensis. Next base: position 73,760 of record QVOA01020037.1, read on the forward strand.
AAGCGCATCCCCGATAAAATACGCGGTTGTGATATTTAAAGTCGGCGACGACTATTGTTTGCGTTTCGAACATCCTATCCTTTATATTTTGTGCTCGCCCTCGTGTGGATTCACGTCGCGCGAAATTACACGACCTGCCGGATGTTCGCGATCACGACAAGTGACACGAAGAAATTGGTGGGATTACGCACGTTTACTTTCACTAAGCAGATGGTTTATTTTTCTGGAAATGTATATACCTATATATCCGTTCGTGTGATAATTGCCGAGTTGACGGCCCGTTGCTTGAGCGATGCGAAACAACACGTTACGAATAAATCTTATCGTTGTTGAGTTATGGTAGCGATGATAATTGCGGCTTACGGAATAGAGACGTGACGTAATTACCTCGCTGTTATGATTTTTGTGGGAAACGAATTCAATCGAAAAAATATAATCTCTGGAAATTTTTTTCAAATAAATTATGTACAATAGCACATTGTATATCGGAATAATTTTCAACTTAAATCTACCGGGTTTATGTCGTTGGTACAGCAATATGGCATTCTCTTTTACGCAGATCATATACTATGGATGATAATTTCAAGTCAATGAAGCCAAGGCCTTAAAAATTATCCGAGCTAGTAGTCATCTCCGATGACGACGCAGGGAAGTCCCTTCGAAGTCGGATGAGATTGACGGATGATCGTTTCTAATAACCATTACCGATGGCGCAGGGTGATATCCTGCTTTCTTCTGCAGCGCGATCATTACCATAATCACATTACGCGTGACTGCACGTTCTAAACGCGCGTAGGCAGATCTTGCAAGTAGGATAAACAGACGAGTTGCGTGCGAATACGCCGTCATTGGAATTTTCATTCTACAGAGCAGTGTGCGTGTGAGAGAAAGAATAAAGTACAAAAAACACACGCAAAATAAAACGACACACACCGCGAATCTTTCTTTCGTTTTTTTTTTCTCTCCCATTTCTCGGTCTTACAAAGCGTTAACTCTGATCTCTTCTCCGACTTCGTTACAAATTGCACACACACTCTGAGGATTAATACGATAATACGATAATGTCCATTAATTATCACGTACTTCCTCCGTATCTCGTTAAATAATTGTCTAAGCCTTATACGCACGATAGCCTTGAAAGTGCAGATAAATTCTCGATCTACGTAATAAGGCGTGTGTATTTAGTTGTAAGATAAATATGTATGTACACGTATCTGTGTTGTGATTCGAGAACAATAAAATAATAGAATTTAATGATAATGCGAGTCGTTACGTGTGTCGGATATTACTTAAATAAATTACTTACTTCATAATTATACGTTAAATAATATAAATAAATAAATTGCCAACGGAAACGGCAGAATGCGGACGCATAGAGGTATTCGCGATCGCACCGAAACGTCATTTAAAAAAAAAACAAGGCCCTTTCATTTAACTCTCTCAACGAACTATTATTAAGACGATAAAAAGTATAAGCAATTACGCGAAAGAGCCGCGGATTCGGCCGTAAACGCGAACTCTAATTGTCCGCTCGTCCGGCCACTAAAAAATTAGGCGAACGTCTCCCACGGAGAAAGCCGGCGTTTATGCCGAGAGAACTTCGAAAATTGCGCACAGATAAAGGTTAACTGCGCCTTGTGGTCGGGGCGCAGGGGTAAACCAAGGAAAGAATCGTTACGGCTCATTAGCCTTATCGCCCTGTCCATCGCGACTTCGCGTCTTTGCGCCGCCGCTCCATACGGCGAGCAACGCGGCGCCGCCGTCGCGCGCGGTCTCCACGATCTCGCGAATATCGGAATTTTAATAAAACATCAATTTAACGAGACACACGCGCACACACACACACGAACTATTTCGTGACGGCGCCGAGTCACATCACATTGGCGAACACTCGACAAAAACTCCCTCAATCGATACGCAACAGACAGATACACACACACACACACACATACACGTACACACACATCTACGTAACACGTTTATTCTCGTGTGACGTAAGACAATAAATTCCGTAAACGAGACCCATGCTCGATCGAAAGGTCGCCGCGAAACGGAACGGACGGAGGTATTCTCCGCGTGATTTATGCACCTACGAAAGATCGCGAAGATCGTCGTGACTGATTTCGAAGAGACAAGTGGAATAAATGCCTGCAGAATACCGGGATCAAGTTCCATGGAAATCTGTATCGACGTTTCCACGTCTCGCGGATTCGGTTTTTTTTTTCTTACCTTCTCTCCTTCCCGCGTTTCCATGTCTCACTTTCGTCCGTGTGTGCCCGCCGATCCGTGTGCGATGGGAAATTTATTAATCGCGATCGAAAACGTTCATCGTTTTCCCGCGCGAACGTACGTTTTACAAACCGGATTTGCAAACATGCAACACTCTCTGCGCAAATGTAACGCAATGACTCGGAACAAAAAAAAAAAAAAACAAAAGATAAAGGAAGTATAATACGAATGTTAAAACTCTCTTTGGTTTTTACAAATTTTTTACAGTTTTATAAGCTCAAATCCGGATAATGCAATCTATCGCAAACATCCCTTTCATTCTTACGTCACGTTTTATAGCGAGGATTGAAACCAATATAATTTCGATGAGTTCAGATTTGAATGATATAACCGCGCAAAAACGTCCTATGTGTATTTACCCGCAACAATGGAAACGTGACAAGTGACGTAAGGGGTGCGTTCGTCTGTGTCTGTGTCCGTGTATGTGTGTGTGTGTGTGTCGTGTGAAAAATTGAATTTATTCAGGTTCATATCAAATTCAATCGTGCAATTTAGCGTACTCGTCGACGAAGAACCGCGCGATATCGTTTCCGAACAATTAGTTTCCGACATGGGTATAAATTTTCCGATTTTCGAGCGAGATTTATCGCGAGATAAACGCACAGGTAAACAGAGCTTTAATCATTCCGCTCGGGCAAAACTACTAACGCGTTTGAAGGAGATTGTGACGGGTGATAGGCCGTGCGCGATATCTTCCGAGATATTGCAAAGAGAAGTGCATGTGTGTGTGTGATATCGCAATTGAATATTTTCAACATTTTCTTAAAACATACTCACACCGGAGTGCCATATTTACACATAGCTTTCGCAAGTTAACGATTCTTCTTGATCTCTCTCTCTCTCTTTCTCTCTCTCTCTCTCTCTCTCTTTCTCTGCGTGTGTGTCTCGTTCCAATGAATATTAATCAAATTCACTCGATACTTCACGCACCCGAGAGCGGCCGTTAGGTAAATCTATTTTCGCGCGGAACGTGGGTGTGCGCGATATTCCGCGGTACGTATTTCCACGTGGGCTTCGTGGGTTAAGTAATCATCGTCTTTCACGCAATTGTCATGATTATTTTGCCTCGCCGCAATCTCTCTCTCGCACGACAATCATTTTCGAACAAAAAATTATTTTTACATCTGTCTCTTCTCTCTACTTTACTGGGTGCTTAGTATAATATTTGTATATGTCGCAAATCTGTGCGCCGGTTTGAGAATGCTCCTTCACTTCTCCGCACCAGAATCTCTCTCTTTCTCTCTCTCGTTCGGTTTACGCACATCTCTTAACACAACATCATACTCTCCGGCGAAAACCGACAGCGTCACGATGACGGTTTGTTGCGGAATATACTTGTGTAATTTCGCTATTGCGCGAATATCCGTCTCATATTTTTATACATTTCGCTTATTCTCACATCTAAAATATAATATATTCAATTAAATTTTCAAAATGGTTTTCACTTGCGTGGCAAAAGTGTCGCGCACTGTTTGCATTCGTTTGTTGTTATTTTTCTTCAGAGTTTTATATAGAGTTTTGCTAGTTTCTTTATAAACCAGATACCTGAAGAGAGGAGGGGAATTTCATTCGAATGAAGATGTTACATGAGATGTGCATGCGAGCACACGAACTAAGATAAGCTAACGGTCAGCTAACTCGCCGCTCTCACGGGTACACCCGGGACGAAGATGAAAGAAGAGCGCTGATAGACCGTGTGTGTAGGAGAGGCAATCTTCTGCGCGCGAAGGATCGCAAAGAAAAGAGGAACCTTGGCGTGCGCAGCCTCGAGATGCAGCCGGATGATTCGTTTTGGTAGCATTAATCAGCGACGAGCGCGGATTAAAGTCGCGCTTCGAGCGGTGTAACGTTTCAATTTGCCTCACGAACATTCTTATACGAGCCGCACTCGAACGCGGCTAATACGATAGAACTATCTATAATTTAGTCGCTTGTGTATTTGCATTCGTGATAGCAAAGCGCGAAACGACCTCAAAAGCGACTGCCTTTTATCGCGGAAAATGAATATTTCATGATCTATATTATTTTCCAGGTGATTAACTTTTGTTTGTATATATGTCTCGTACGAGCGTAGATACGCGAGTTAACCGCGTCGACTTCGTTTCAAGCGACATTGTCGCAATCATATTTGCAAAATCTCTGATACGCGACTAGTTCGTGCAACAGAGCGGATTAAGGATGATCGATATAAGAGTGCATATTGTGAAACGGATTATTCTTTACGTGAAACAGAATTGTGTCTTATTGATCGATGCTAAAACTCGAAAAATATCCGTTTGTAGTTTTTTTTTTGTGCTTACGTAGCACGCGTTTGAAGGCATTTTTTGTTGAGATCTGATTTTGTTAATCTGATTTTTCTAAAACCGGACTTGACCGACCGAACGTAGCACATCTCGATATGTTCGATGTGTTCGATTTGCGTTTTTTTTAAGAGAGGAAATTCAATCTCTAGTTTTCCGTAAAAATTATTTTAAAAAGTCATGAATAACCTCCAAAGATTTCTGCAACAAATGACAAGAGGTATTTTTTTTCGCGCGAATAAGTAATAAAAATTTGAAAATAATATATTATACGTATATATAGTTTTTGCACCAGAGGGTTACGACATGAAATTTTATGTTCTGTTCTTTTGTCATGGCTTCCTCCACAAGTCACAGGCCACTTCTCGCAGCTGCAGAAGGTGTTAATTAACTTCTTTGTTCCGACGTTTCTTATTAACACCCCGATCGTTTCTTGAAGATGCTTGATAGAATCGTTACTCATCAAAATTCGAACGCACCTGTAGAGCATCTCATACAGTCTCGCCTCATTCGCACGCAAATTCATCGATCTATCGATACAACGCAATCGCGACGACGCGTGTTTAGCGCGCGCGCGCGAAATTGTACCCCGATCCGATTTTGTGATTTAGATTTTTTTTACAATTATTCCGAATGACGCGACGTCTTTTAAATCTGCCACGCAACAGAAGAGAGTGTATGGGATTTGCGCGATTATCGTCGACACGTAGAAGCTCATTTTCAATTACGGGAGTGGGATAGGGCGATACCCGGTGCAATTTGACCTTTCTCGCTCGCTTCCCGCCGCCCATATATCAGCAATTAATACTTTATAAATCAATCTCAGCCAGCTAGTGAGAGCACGAACTTGAACTCGCTTTAAACAACGCGCCGCGATTACGCGCGCGGCCTGTTCCGAAGAAGAGGACCCTCTCCTCGTGTAATAATAGCCCCGTGAACGGGGCATAATTGCTATCCTCCGCATAGAAATGGCCGTTCTCGAGATAATCGATCACAGTCGCACGATTAATAAGCGATAAAGTTGCTGAGTCCTGCCCTCCATCGCCCACTATTCTTCTTCCCTCTCCCTTTCTCCTTATTTCTCCTTCTTTCTATCCTCTTTCTTTTCCTTAAACAAAAGTTTCTTGAGAAATCAGTTTAATTCTCATTTGTGCTAATTTTTTTTTATCTACCTTATATGCATAATGCATCTAATTTAAACTAATTGGACGTGACAACTCTAACACGCGTTTTAGCTGCCGCGACACACATATGTACACACACACACACACATACACACCTCTCTTTCGCTCACTCTTTCCGAAAGATATAATTATACTTATATTTGTAATGGGGACTAGTTTTTCTCGAGCAAGCGTTAATCGATCACTGTCGTGCCATTAATAACCTGTAATATCGTTAAGTCGTCTGCCCGGCGTGTACCGAGTGAATGCACTCACGACGTAATCAGCGTACGTTGTATTACGCCGTGCCTTCGTTTATGGGCGAGCGCGCTGGATCGGTAGCGCAAAAACTCGATTGTATGCCGGCAAAACTAATGACTCGGGATTTGTCGAATTACAAACTCGCGCGCGCGAGAAAGAGAGAGAGAACGCGCTTGAGATAATTCGCAAGATTACACGTCGCAGCGAGGATACATATGTATATACACACGCAAGATCGCCGCAACTGTTTTTCATGCTCACCTTTTGCGAACCTCCTCGCGTTCCCAATATGGCGGGACCACATAAGCGAAACACTTGAACAAGAGGCGAGAGAGGCCCTTCTTTGAAATATATGCATTACAGATAGAACGTTATGTTGGTTTCCCTTAAGCGGATAAAACAATTGCTCTGCTGATGAATGATAAAAATTATTACCGCCGCGCACGTGCAATAAGCGGCGCTGCGCGGTGCGCACCACAATGTTGCACACCGTAAAAAACGTTATCTCGGGAATTTAATCGCAAGTGCAAGCGGTTACCGAGTTGAGATAATACATGGTTACATTTAACCGCGCGCTAATTTACAATTATCCACTAAGAATGTATTAGCATGGATATTACTTTTAAGTAATTGCAACTGCACATATCTAGGAATGAGATAAAAAGATCGGACTGTGTTCCCGACGATTCTCGAAAAATTTCGGAGGATGCGAGCGCGTCGTTATCGCGCTTTTGAAATTGTTCACTTGAACTTTGACAAGAAAACGATAGCGCGCACAAGTTTCGGCTGCGGCTAGTGGATTTGCAACGACGATAACAATATAGAGGAAGCGTAGATACGTTCTACAATATCCGCACGAACGACGAAGAAGCAAGCGAAGAAGAGACAGAGTCCGACGAAGAAGGGGAGAGGAGGAAAGCGAAAGAGAGAGAGAGAGAGAGGGTGCCGAGAAAAAGAAAATCTCTTGTATGCATTCGTGTAACACTTTCCTATGAAGCGATTGCACAAGTGGGAACGCGACCCCCATAAACCACCGCCGACCCCGCTTCTTCCAAGGTGTGTGAGAGGAGAGGGCTTCTTATTACCGTCGGCTTGGCGAGAAAATCAAGAAGCCACACGGGCATGTCGGCATCGACATACCTTCTGCCAAGCCAAGGGGATATGATAAATCTTTGAAAGAAATCATGGGAAAGCAACGAAATGAGTAAGATAGTTTTTGAAGAATATATAAAGAAAAAAAACGCCGCGCGCGCTCGTAATCAGAATAAAATTACCTGCAAAGGGGAGAGAACATTTTCGTGTAGAATATTGGAAAAATATTTGAGACTCGAAGTCTCTGCATACAAGGTCTGCACCAAACTTCTGTGAGAAACCAAAATATTTTTCCATTGCATATTGAGTAACTGACATGTATGTTTATGTTAATTTTTTGCGTTGTGAAATTGTAACGTCGAAGCGAAATTATGAAATGTCAAAAAGGTATGCGTTTTCATGTCGAAACGAGAGAATTTTGAGTGAAATGTTTTAAATCGGCGTTCTCGAACGCCGCTTAATAAAATGAGGCGTGGTAAAAGGTGCGAAAGGTTATGCATCGTATTGAGATATCGATCCGTATGTATTTTCAATAAATCGCGATATTATCTGCAGACCAGTACTCAAACTTCTAGTTAAGCGAAATATTCGACGCATTCGGATAATGGTGTCATTTATCGTCTCTCACGCCTCGTGCGAGATCTTTTCGCTTTCGTCGATTTATCAATTCCACCGTCGATCACATCGATAGGACGTGGAATGTGCGATTTCTAACTCTAAGAGAGATCTGACATTTCGTGACTCGATATTATAAATCACATTTTGTTTAATTACAAGTGTACGTATTTCGCGGAACGAGCCAGAGAACTTTTGAATAATTTTTCTCTTATCAAAATATACAAACGCGTTCGTATTAAGAAGATCTTCGATAAAACAGAATCAACTTTCTCGCTTGTCTTGATGACATTCGCGAGTTGGCGAGGTTAAAAATCATTTTAGCTCAATCTCGAAATCCTTGTGCAATCTTAATCGCGATAGACTGGTTTACCGTTATACCACGAAAGTTAATCTTCGCTATTCAACGTAACGACCGAGCAGTCGATCTGTCGATAATCGTACGAACGTAGCCTTTAACGATCGCACAAATATCGCAATTAAATCTGCGTCACGGTCTGTCGGGATATAAATACAGCGCGCCGCAATATATATGCGTCGGTTCTCCTCGCACACCATCGTCATTATACTATTGCACTCTAGTCAGTCACACTGGCGCGGTAAAAAAAAAAAAAAAAGAAGAGACTTCTTTGAGGCATCGCGTGAGATTCTATTTACGCGGTTTGCGAACACCTCTCGGTTGACGTCAACGAACATTACGACACGCTGAAATTATGCTGGAAGATCGTTGATTTTGCCGCGCGCATGTAAGCCCGCGGTATCCTGCGCGCGCGTTGTCGCCGCGACGTGCGCACTTTAGCAACTTAATCGGCTTTTCCATTATTTTCAAGACCCTGAGGCGACCTAACACGCGTGTTTACACGCCACTTGCGAATACACGGCAGTGATACGTACATATATGTATATATGTATATGTATTATATATATATATGTATAGACTTGCGAGCATCATTAACCGTCAACGAAGCAAGATGGAGCGTGTAACATCGTCCGCGAGACAGATGCAGCCATTGTGATGCAAATCAGACTTTATCGTACTACCATTTCGCAGTGCTACCTTGATGCCGATATCATATTGCAACAACATGCGGCGGGACCATTTAAATACTTGTTGGATAGCGCGCAAGCGCGCACTCGACCTTTTCCGAGCGTCGTGCGAAACAACACAATCGTTTTCTGAAATTATATATAACCCAAGTTGAATCTTCGACGATGTAATTTACACCGATTTGCAGGAAGCGATGATTACGTGATGATCATCAAGACGCAGCTCGCTAACACAACATAAAGCATGCAATTAAAGAAAGAAGGAGAAAGAGAGAAAGAGAGAGAGAGAGAAAGAGAGAAAAGAGCTTTACATCTTACAACCATCACGCGCAAGAAGCCGGTAATTAACTCTCGGCGGTTGACAAATTAGTCATCGCTATGTTCGCGATCACTCACTCGATGATTAATTGTTCGCTGACTTTTCACGAGTGTGTTGAGCGGAAATGAATCGCTTCAATGAACGCCCGCGGGTATAATTGAGGGCTTTATAATCTTCTTAGCGTATGCATCTATTACTTTCATAATTTCAACTTCGCCGTGCTAAACGTAACTTTATAACGTATATGACAGATATTCATTTATTAAACGTGTGCAAGTGGAAATAATTTTATCTAATGGACAGTTAATTTCAAGATAATTTCTTGATATTTTCTAACGTAAATATAAAATCAAACTTAACGTACAGATTTGATATTTTATGTAATATGTGTACATGTGTGTTAATGAGAATAATTTTTAACAAACAATATGTGATGTGGAAACAGTCTTTCTCTCTCTCTCTCTATCTCTCTTTGTTGGAACAACGACAACAGAATAACACATTGTTAAATAAAATTATAAGAACATTGTGACACATGACTTTAAATCGAAAGACGTTTGATTGGCAGAACGGTTGTTTGTTACGCGCGGTAAATCCTGTCGGAGCGCAAAAAAAAAAAAAAGGACAATGGCGATTGTATCCGGTATCAATCGAAGGGTTCGATTATAAAACGCCAGCGTCGAGCGCGCGTCTGTCCGCGATGCGTTTCGATGGAAATTTTCATGAGTTTTTCTCCGCTTTATATCGTCATACAAGGCACATGCCGGCCAATTCTCCACGTCGGTCCAATAATATAAATCCGTTACTGACCGCTTGTTACATACTTGCATTCATTGCGCCAGCCGTGCATCCGTCGTCGGTAAGAAACGAGCAAAGCGCGCGCGTCTCTCTCGGAGCCAGTCGCTTATTAATATCGGCTCGAATCCTGTGTTTGTCGTTTTGTGCGGCAACAGATGGAGATATTTAAATGTCAATACCTCCGCGCGCTGGATATGCCAGCAGCTTCTTTACGATTGGTCGTTAGAACCGATGTAACATACGAACGTGCGTACATCCGGCATTTACATTTTACGACTTCTTCTTCTTCTTCTTCTTCTTCTTCTCGAGTGTCTTTTCTTACCATGTTGCGCGCTCTCATCGAGACATTTAATTCTTTTCTTTGTCACCTCGAACATGTATGTCGAGAATTAAATACGCTACATTTTCATCAACGGGCATCTCATTTTTGAAAAAAAAAAATCGAGAAATTTTGATTTGTTTCAACACGATTACGTGATTAAGAAATCGCACCGTGCGATTGATTTGCTCATTTCGTTGTAAAAACAAGTGGAAACACAGGTGATAATTGTAACACACATCATAAGATCGGAACTCGCTTCGTTGCAACTTTCTCCTTCTCTCTGTTCAAACAAACTTTTATAAGCCTGCATTGTGCCTCGTGTGTTACGTCGCTCGTTTCCAGTAGCATCGAAGTTGGCGAGCGAGGTCAGCGGGACCGTAATTTATAGGGCCGTACGTTAAGATATCGGCCATACCGCGAGTGGCTCTTCGTACATTTTATGACTCACGGGATTGCCCGAGGGGCTTCCTTCTCGAGAAGAGAAGACCGGTGTGGGTTTCAACGCGATTCTCCGCCCTCGGCATTCAAACGATTTTTACCGATTCGCACGAATTCCGGCACGTGATCGTCAATATATGTTTTTTTTTGTACTGGTATATTTCGCATTTCACGGTGCGTGCGTACATACACTTGTTTCTTCGCTTCTTTATTTCCGGAGACGTGAAAGACTGAGTATGTCGATATGCTCCGGTTTTTGCACTCCGGACTTTTTCGGATGTTACTTTCAAAGATACGTGTCCAATCCAAGTGATATGCCAATAATAATACCGTTTACACACGAGATATGTCGCGCACAAGTTTCGCTTTCTCTTGACGCTCGTTTGTCTCTCGCGGCCGTTTCTTTCAGAATGGAATAACAATCCTGCTAACGTAAAAACTTTGCTTTTAACTTTCTCCCGCGCGATATGGAATCATCATGTTTACGTGAATAGCCAGTGAGTCATGTCGATTAAGAAGAGGAGAAAGAAAAAGGAGATAAGTCGCTTATCAGTCTTGTTAGACGAATGACTGCCTGTTGCGTTCTCGCGCGCAAATTGTTTCTTACACTTTAAAACTGCGCGGCGGTGCTCCGCGAGTTTCTTCCCGTACGTACGATAAACGGACGGATAAATTAAGATAGGCCGCGCACATCTGCGCTCGCGCGTAAATATATAAAGGCGAGCTCTCTTTGGTTCGACTTCATCGACGTAAAAAGGGATTTCGCAGAAAAACGAGAGAGAAAGACCGCGAACAAAACTATGCCTTTATTGTTCATTATCCCGGTGTTGTTACTCATTAACGCTACTGGTACGCGTTATTACACGGCGCGCGCGCGCACCGGGTGATTACGCAAGCGTGGCTTTGTAACATTTTTCCGGCGACGGTCTGTAAGCGTGCGCGATCGCCGTAGCGCCATTGCACTCGAGAAAGGCCGTAACTCACCGAATAGGAAAGTAATTTGCAGAAGATGCTAATCGGCGAAACTCCACCAAGCGTGCGCATTTCTTTTTCAAAGGATCACGTCGACCTGAAATGCTGCGCGAGTTTTACACGGCTCGCTAATTACAGGAAAGCGATCTCCGCGTTTGCGCGCGCGCGCGTTTGGCCTGAAAAGGTCACGAAATGTTAGGAATTATCACCGCCAAGTTTGGTCACGTCGATTAAAGCCCGAAGAATGTGTATAGCCGCGCGTTCTCAGATGCGTCAATGCAGTCAATCAAGACCGCGATAAAATAAATCTGTCCTGAGAGAAGAAATTTCTTTGGAGAATTTCTCTCTCTCTCTCTCTCTCTCTTTCTCTTTCTCTCGGAATTTCTATTCTCCAGTTTATACTAAAAAAATTCATAGTTACATAAATAAACTACGACTTTATCAAAGTCACCATCTTCACGCTCCCTTCCGCGGTATTATTTTTTATTAACGAATACTCGCACGCGGAGAAACAGATAATGAAGAGTACCTCGACCGCATTGTATTACACATTGTACTACTAATAGTTGAAATCAATGACCGCGCACATACATATTCCTCTTTTTCTTCGAACCTTCGTAATTAGTTGAATTACATTCAAGCGTGAGGAAAGAGCGCAATCCCACAAGGCTAACGATCATGTGTATTAGCGCGAAGTGCGCTCCCGCCTCCCATCGCGAAAGCGTCAAATGTATTACGCTTGTGTGTATCGTTAGCACGCCTCTTTGTTTAATTAATTCCAAGCCACTCGGGATTGCATTCGCCCGTGGGTACGTGCTTGATGCGGCATTAGTTTGTGCATACATGGTACACCGACGTACAAAGCAAAAAATCATTGACTTCCTCGAGTTCTTGTTGAGAGAAAGAGAGAGAGGGAGAGAGAGAGAGAGAGAAAGAGAGAAGTAACAGTCTCTTTAAATTGACAGTCATCACAATTGACACTATCAAAATAATTGTACTAAAAAATACATTTCTTCGGAAATTAGGAGACTATTCACGCGCTTTAATTCGATTTTAATTCACGATTCCGAAGTGTTCAACGGTGTTTTTGCACTGTTACAAATTGCTCATTCTCGTTGAATGTTTTTTTTTTGTTTTTGAGAGAGAAAAAGAAAAGAATGACGTGTGTAAAAAAGTGATGTGTGCTTGTAAACACTCTTTCTTTTCGCACCGCAAACTTTCTACAACGGCGTATGTATCGAAAAAAGAGAGTAATGAAATTTGTTGAAAACTTAATTTCACACAACAAATTTCCGAGACGCTCTGTACCGGCGTGATATCTCGCGTTGTTGCGAGAACAACGAAATGTTCATCAATAATTGTGAAATAGATGACACACATTCTTTATATGTATATGTGCATATATCTGTATATGCAGAATAATTTGTTTATCTCATTTAGGCGGCAAAACTATTGTTTTGAAGACAAATTATTCCGCAAAATAGAAGAACAAGGAAATAAAAGAGAGAGATGTTGGTGCATCTCGCGTGTCAGCTGTTTCTTCTTAATTTCGGCGTTTACCGTCTCTCCGAACTTATCTCTGTTTCCCTAGTTATTCTGAGATTTGTAATCTTGCATTAAACTGAACCAAAAACTAATAACTCTAAAATGTTTGCGTATCACATGTACCATCTGGTGTTTTTCACCCGCTCCTTCTCGTCACCTTCGTCTTCCTCTCAAGTTTTATTTCTTTTCCCTCGTTAATTTTGTTGATCCACCTGTGCGACACACACAAATACACGCATACTGTGGGAGAGACGGCGCAATTAAAAGAAAAACAGACGAATAAAAGCGGTGCAGACATGGGGTGACGAGGGATTTTGTTATGTCTGGAATGTGCTTCCACCCTCGACTTTTCGCAGCGTTGCATCTTCGAAACATGTGTAGCATAATGTAAGCGTGTTCTCCGAGACGTATGTTCATATGTATGTCTTTCTTTTTCCGTCTCCTTTCCTCGTTTTCCTGTTTTAAAACTCATTAACCGTATGTGGATGATTTCGAGATTTTGGGAGGGAAGAAAGAGAGAGAGAGAAAGAGCGAGAGAGAAATGAGAAAAGTAAATTATTTAAACAGAAACCCCGAAGAAAATGTTGTATATTACATATACTACTTGTTTGTATTTCCAGCTAAATTTCTGAGAAAGAAATTTTTGTCGTAAAAAATATAAAGTGTTTCTAACATTTGCTTCTTGTTGAGACTTAATTGCTTGTTATTTAAGCGACTAAAATCTTTAATCACGCATATTGTTAATCAGCAACGTCTAGTATCTCTGATCATTTAAATGTTCATAAAATTGATTAGATATTTTTTTGTTATTACATCAAAATTTATGGTTATTATATTTATTTGATAGAAATATCGCTAATTTCGATCCTGACACAGAAAAAAATACAAGTAATATATTACGTGTGTGTTCCTTAAGTAAAACAGAACTTCACTAATAAGACAAAATCACATCTGTAACATTTGTGTTTTTTGACACCCGTTACATCGGGCGAGCATCTACGCATTACAGGCGGTATCCACCTGCCAGACTTGAACCGGTAACCCTATCCCTTCGATATCTGGAATCTACGCTCTTCTCTCTCTTTCTCTCTCTCTCCTGACGAGGAAACGCTCTCTATTTTTAGAGAGACCGACCTCTAGAGGAAAGGGGATCGCTTTGTAAAACAAGTTAAGTAAAGTTTATGCATACTACTAGCTAGTCAAGTCAGTAAGTTAAGTTTCTTGAATCTCGGGTAACATCGGTTGCACTCGGTGTGTATATATATATATATATGTGTGTGTGTGTGTGTGCGTCTTCTTTTCACTCAATGAGATTCGCATGTTGTTCCCTCTAACTCTCTCTTTCTCTACACGTATAGATCTTCCAAGAGATTTAAAACTCTTTCTCTACAGAATAAGATTTATCGAATTAACACACACATTATACGTTCGATTTTTATATCCGTGAAATTTCTCGAGAATCTTAAGAAGATAATGGTGTTCTAACTCTCCGATATCTCTGTCTCCGATGTCTTGCGTCTTCAAAGTATATGTACTTTCCGTTAACCTGGTTTAACTATTTTACGACCGAGTACATCGTATCTATACGATATTCCTCCGCGCATCATAATTCACGCGCGCGAAAGTGAGTCCGATATAAATGTAAATTTTTTTTTTTTTTTCTATTTTACTACAGTACACATGCGCTTGAGTTTCGTAATTACATCATATCGCAGACAGGCGAGAAAGAAGCAACAAGAAGAAACACGTTTCGGACCGATAAAGTGTCAGATCGTTTTCCGGTCGTTGGAGAGAGCTTTTCCGTCATCTTGAAAATCGCCGATAGTCTGCCAGACGCTGCTGTTAACCAGACTTTTACGATCTTTCGTATACCTTCGGTACACGAAGAGAAAAAGGAAGGGAACAAGACGACGTACGTAAGGGGACATTTCCGTGCCGTTGTTTGTATGCCGTTTGCGATAGCGGCTCGTATACGATAACGACTCCTTCGTGTTTCCGGTACGCGCGCGCGCGCGCGTTTCTTCCTTTCGCTTCCATACTCGCCGAAATATCGTTTCGCGGTAGTGGCATTTTTTCGCATCCCGCTTCTTTTTCTTTTTCATTCACTATACGTAACCACTCGCCGAATCTCGCGATCTTGTTCGCTTATTGCAGCTTGTTGACGGTCGTGACTGACAAAAATCGTGACGAGAATTGTGCTATTTCTGTTGCGAGTTTCGAAAAAAATAAATTTGATCAAATAAAAACGATAAAAGTTCACAAAACGAGAGAAAAAAAGAGAGAGACAGTGAGAAAAGAGAGAGAAAATTTAGGGAAAGTAAAAATAAAAATACAGTCAATCATCTATTTACATACAAATTGTAATAATGGAATTATGTTTTATCGTTTAAAAACTCGAACGTGCAATTAAAATCCGCGTTTTCACAGACGTGTTTATCTCTTGCCAGCGCGTTACATTTTGCAAACAATAAAAAAC
This sequence comes from Pseudomyrmex cubaensis, assembly GCA_014825685.1. Classification (NCBI taxonomy): domain Eukaryota; kingdom Metazoa; phylum Arthropoda; class Insecta; order Hymenoptera; family Formicidae; genus Pseudomyrmex; species Pseudomyrmex cubaensis. The sequence goes on from QVOA01020037.1 coordinate 89,397, forward strand.
ACGAGCGTCTTTGTTGGAAACGTCTCGTATCCAACGTCGGATCCTTTTGGAGCTCAGTTCTCACCGTCTATTACACTACTTTATCTGTTGCATCGCGATACAACGCATTAGAGCGGACGTAGCGGTAAAAGCAACTCCGAAGAGTCCTAGAGACGAGATAAGTTTCGAAAGAGCTGGTTTTGACGCGCTGTTTCATTCCGGAGTGGCGTGTATATCGGGGGCGGGAGAGAGGAGAGGAGGGAGAAGGGAGGGGGATCGAAAGGGGATTTTTTTCCTCATGTGTGGGTGCACACACGTGCGCGTACGTGTGAGCGTGGGGCAAGAGAGAGAAAAAACTACGTGGAACGCGATGACTCGGAGAGTTCAGGTCAGTTTTGTGCCAGCTGCGTAACACTGTTCTTGGTTGCTGCACACGTGACCGGCGCAATACGCTGATACTAAGTTTTCCTTTATGGTTGTGCACAGTCTCGGGAACTAGCGGTTTGGAGCACGGAAAAAAAAAAGAAAAAATAATCTGGTACGTACAAATCGAAAGTTTTGCTTCGTTATATTCTCTATATGCTTCAATATCTATGAGAGATCAAACAGTTGAAAAAAAAAAATCAAATATTTGTTTAATACGTTATCAAATAACATAAAGAGCCGAGAATAAAATTTTTTTATACGTACGTTTAAATTAAAAAAGTGTTCTTTGTCCGCGATCAAAAACTGTCGTTTCACCAAATGGCTTAAACAAATATCTTACAAACATCTTGCGTGTTAGATGACGCATGAGATAAAAACACCTATTCGCATTGTTATTCAAAGAATGCTCTCCTCTAATGACGTTATTTCTATATAAAAGTACTTGGGAAACACTAATGATTAATTCGCGTTTCTGAATCTTGAGATGAATAGATACCCACACATACACACGCACGTAGATATATTATTTTCTCACACAGTAGGCACAATTAAAGCCTCTGTTAGAGCGCGGCCACGAAGCTCTTAGCGATTCATGTGTGGTAATCATCGCCATTATCTACCAATAACGTGCAATTAGACATGTACTTGATTACAAGACACAACTCGGCAGAAGACAAATGTACCTACGCGTATGTGTCCGTTACACGTTACTTCATATACATTCCCGTTGTGCAAACGCGATATATGTATGTAATGTATCGAATAACATAAATCGTTTTTTTTTACATGTCTTTTAATCGTCTAAGTATTGCAAATTATTATTCGAGCACAAAGCAATGCTTAAGAGATACGCAAACTCTCAATAATCTCTGGACAATCTGATTTCTTCATTGAAAGGGAAACAATATATCGAGCGTTGCAACGACAAAATCTCTCAAACATATTTAAAAAAGTATCAATCAAAGTATTTTGATCGATATCAAAGCAATGTTTTTTTGTTTTCATGTTGAACGTATTATTACGTAGAATGGGCCGAAACTTTCTTCGAAAACCTCTTGCTTTTTCTCGCTATCTCAAACGCCTCTTTCATCAAAAATCATTAGAAGCACAATGAGAGGGTCAGGCAGTCGGGGTTCTATAAAGCCGACTACTCTCGACGAGATCTGCTCTACGAAGCAGGTTTCAGGTAGGCTCTCAAACAGCCAGGTATCTGGAAAGCGGGTCCTATGCACATACTTTGAAACCGAGCCGTGGAAAGTGGAGGGAATCGCGTGAAAGGTAATACAGGTGCGCACACTAATTCTTCCGTAGATAAAAAAAAAAAAAAAAAAAACCCAAATCC
>QVOA01020040.1:0-63067 GCA_014825685.1 Pseudomyrmex cubaensis
TTGTCAATTGTTTATCTTTCATCCTATTTATTTTCGTAACAGCTGAATTGAAGTAGAACTTTATTTGCATTTATACACTTATATAGTGTCTTTTATAGAACGAGTTCTCTTTTAACAGAAGTAATTCCTCGAAGATTACCGGTGACCCGGTAACATTTTTTATTCGCCTGATCGCTCGCCCTCGGCGATAAATAGCCGAAGTTACGTCAAACGCAGTTTAATCAAGTTCGGCAAGTTTACCGACGATGTGGCGGTTGTCGGCGGTCAGTGCATGCATTGCATACTAGCCGGGGGAATTTTGTGGACATCGCGCGACATCACTCACTGTAATATTAATGGTTGAACTGTGAAATTTACTTAATCATGATTAACGAGATAACCCAATGGAATCACCATTGGTCCCGCATCAATTCCGATCAATGATCGCCGCAAACTTTGCGTGAAAAATCCTTTTTGCAATTTGCAAAATATAAAACCGATTTGAAAAACATTCACTCATTTGGTTTTTTTTTCAAAATTTTACCGTAAAGTTTAACCGTAAAAACTTAAAAAGCGCCGAGATGACGGCGTGGTAGAATTTTTTTCCTTTTTCTCGCTGGAATTTCTTTGCAAATATTTTCCTCCGCAACCCTAATGGCCGGTAGCGTTTTCTTGCTTAATTAGCGTGAGTAATGCCGCGCATTTGACCATTTCGTATCCGCGACCACGACGGTAAAAAGATACCGCGCGCGCGAGAGAGAAAAGAAAATCCGAGGAGGATTCCGCTAAAAGTAGGGATGACAAATCCGAGGAGACGGGAAAACAAAGCGCGCGCGCGGTCGGGGAACGAAAATTACGAAAAACAATGAAAAATGTTCATTAGTTACGTGGGAAAAATCAAGTACGTCTACATTTTCTCTTCCCGACACAAAATCGTTCCGGTCATATCTCTTTCGCGCGCTACACGCGAAAAACGCATCTGTGCTTTGCAACACACGGCACAATATTATTCTTTACGACATTAATGTCCTATATTAAGTATAATGATGCATTATTTATTATTTACACGCGTAAAGAAACTCGCGAATAATAAGGAAAATTTTTTCACGTATACGCAACATTGCGTTTGTGACAAATGAATTGCATCGTACATATTTACATATTTGTAAATTTCTTTCAATATGGCACATTTAAATAAATGTTCCACCTACTTACTACTCGCCATCGTCGCCATCATCACCATCGTCGCCATCACGCCATCATCGCCATCATCGCCATCGTCGCCATCGTCGGACTTAACAAACGGCTGCACTACTGCAGGATATATCTCGGTCGCGCAACAGGACAGGTGACGTCGAGTTGGCGGCTTCTTCGAAACAGATCGCGTCCTGCAAATCACAAAATACATGATTAATAAACATGTAATAACAAATATTCTAAGCAAATACCAATATGAATGTGAATTACCTGTACGATAACTCGTAAGAATATTATCCATACGATGAAAATCAATTTACTTGCAAAGGAACGACGCGCACATGATCCCGCGAGTTGTTGACGAAACACAGCACACAGACCGACTACGTGAAAATACGGAGAACTCGGTAGCAAAACAATACAACGCGAAGGTATCGAAAAAACAAAAACACTGGTATAGAAAACGCTCGAAAACAACGCTGACTTGCAAAATGTCCGCGCTGAACTCGTCCGACTTTGTGTTACGCATTACGATTTAATACTCGCGAAATAATACTCTCGGATATCGACGAGAATGACAAATCAAGGGCTTGTCGTTGAAATCGGATCGCGCTTACCTCGATTGCTTGACAATCGCCTTATTCTCGGAGTATTTTTCGCACAAACTCGCGCGAAATATCGCGACGAATCGGCCCGCGACGAATTGGCCCGCGTAAAAGTAGACGAACATGAACAAAGTACGAGACAGAAGTTAGAGAGGTTTGAAAAGGAACAATAGTTTGTGGCGCGCTCGCAGCGCGCGGTATCTACGGATGATCGCGGTATCTATGGATAATCGCGGTATCTATAGATGATCGCATTTACCGACAGCGGAAAAATAGATTTTTTTGCGAAAATAGAAGAGTCGAGATCCCGCGTGTGAATGATGTAAATGTGCCGGATGATCTCTTTTTTTAAAGCATGGCATTTGCAACAAGAAGCCTGCGGATTTTGTGTAAAATATACAATGGAAATGCGGGAACGACGTATTGCACTCTCCGACGAGTTAGCAATCGAATACCACTCGTTCAAATAGCACAAAACTGTCGTTATACCACACAGAGTGAGTACAATCATAACCTCTGTACACCGAAAGCATGATATCATTAAGATAATTAACGTATAATAACAATTAAATAATAAACACCATAAATTATGACATTAAAAAACTTGTACAAAGGAACAAATGTCACGTCTTCACTTGCTCAATCGTAAAAACTTGCATCGATAATGGAAGCTTTAAAATTTCTTGTATATATTTTTTACAAGATATTTTGTAAGATATGTAATAAAAAATGGAATTAAATATTATATAATATTTATTTGCAAAAACCGGTATTCTTCTCACACACACAGCGACAGATCGTCCAAAAGTTACCAGTAACCTAACAAATATACAATCCTCTATAAGCGAAGCTGACGTTTTGGAAACAGCTCATAAAAAACAGAATGAAGAACGTACGGAGGAAGACGAGGAGAAGGCAAATCTTGAAAGATCGAAGAGAATGATGAACTACGGATTTGCGGCTTTCGGTGTGTTTATGGGTATTGGTGTTGCTTATTTAGTGTATGAATTAGGAAGACCTAACTATGACGAGAATGGGAATGTCATTGAAGATGAATTCTCCCATTTGCCATTCTTTGAGCAAAGATTCAAGAGGGTGAAGAGAGAACTGAATTATTATACAAGAGTATGACACTTTATAATTCATTATATATCAGCATTTTGTTACGTACTAAAATAATTGTTTTTTTTTCTGCTTAATGCAGTTTGTTAAATTTAATTAGTAGTTACATTTGACATGCAAACTTGTAAAAAATTATATTTGTACATTACTATATGCAGTGCTTATTATATATACTGCGTTTTTAGCTGGTGCAAGAACCCAGCAGAGAAAAGTTATTACCTGATCCGCTCAAATATCCATACATTCAACCACCTTATACTCTAGTCTTGGAAATGACAGATCTTCTTGTACATCCAGATTGGACAGTAAGATTCTAATTTGAAAGATTTCGTACATATTCATATATTTAATGGAAATTGGTTTATTCAAAAAATATAAACGTTTTAGTATCAAACTGGGTGGAGATTTAAAAAACGACCTGGAGTAGACATGTTTTTAGAAGCAGTTGCACCACCACAGTTCGAAATTGTGATTTATACAGCTGAACAAGGAATGGTAAATTTTAATCTTTTTATTTTTTCTAACACATCTCTCTGACAAAAAAAGCTTCTCCTAATTTCACTTGCAGACAGTATTCCCTATTTTGGACGCACTCGATCCAAATGGTTACATTATGTACAGATTAGTTAGAGATGCTACACGTTTTGTGGATGGACATCATGTTAAAGATCTTGGAGCTCTTAATCGTGATCTTAGTAAAGTAAATATTGCTGCGTATTAAAAAATATATTTTTTCTTCTTGGTATTGTTTTGTTTTACGTTTCGATTATCAATAGGTTATTGTTATCGACTGGAATGAAGATAGTGTAAAATTGCATCCGGAAAATGCATTTAGAATCCCTCGATGGAAGGGTAACGATGATGACACCGCTATGTACGACTTAGCAGCATTCCTAAAGAGTAAGATTATGACATTGTTTGTAAAATTGTATTGCAAATATCAATCTTATTATATAAACATTAGTATCGTTATCTGTAATCTTCACTAACTGATGATAATATGTACACATACAATTTTTTTTTATTATTTAGCAATATTATCATCGAATGTACAAGATGTGCGAGACGTTCTGAATTACTACAGACAGTTTGATAACCCGCTGGAAGTGTTTAAGCAGAATGTTCAGAAATTAATGGTAAGTTATAGAACACGTGTCATTTGACAATAATAAAAATAGACATTTGACAATAAAAATTATTGGCAGATCGAAGAAGAACAAAATAAAGCTCAACAAGAAAGCACCCAAGTACTTACATCGAGGTGGAAACCATCTTTTTTACGGAATCGCTAGTCACAAAATAAACATTTGAAATTTGGAATGTAAATCTTTCTTGAACGTACATACTTTCAATAATTTTATCGCGAAACATTAACTATAATCACGTAAAAATAATGATAAGAATAATGATGTACCATTTTTATCATAATAAAATAAGTAGTACTTCAAAGTCATATTTATTTACACGTTTGTATGTTATAAACAATATATAAATAGAAAAACTTTTGTCTTTATGTACATATGTACAACATGTCTTCTATAAAACTATCTGTTCTGACTAAACTTTGCTTGTTTTAATCCTGATTTAATTCCTGGCAACAGCAATTCTTGCAGCATATCGCTGTCCTCAATGTATGTGAGATCATGTTCCTGAGATACACCGACTAATTCTTGAGTATTGACGGGTGTAGACAACTCTTCGTCGGGTTCGTCTTGCGACTGTGTAGGTAGATTTGCTGTCGACGATTCCAGCCAGTTGAGCACCTTTTGATCAAATCCCAATGCCGTTATCTCCTCTTCGCGCATTTCCCAAACCGCGAGAAGTTCCGGCGCTAATAAATCGACATACGATCCCAACATAGATAAAGATTGTTTCCAAGTCAGCTCGAAAAAATCGTCCGCGATTTCCTGATCGGTTTTCAAACGTAACTTCCTATTTGTAAAATCTGTAAATTTTTTTCTGTAGTTTGTGTCACATACAAATGAAAAACTATATTTATGAAAATTGAGTTTGTTTCATACTTTCGTATACGTGTTGCATATTGCACTTCTTGGTAAGCGCTAAAGGTACAAGCGGCTCGGATTGAGTCGACAAAGTCTTGGTCCACATGTCTAAAGCATAACAAGATTTGTTGTTTGCGAGAGAATATTTGTCTAGCGCGCCTTCGTGCGTTATACATTGATAAAATATATCACCTGAAAATAATAAAACTTATACATTTTTTATAGAAACAAACAATTGTAACAGACATTCGTGAGAATTAAAACTACTTTAGAAGAAAGAATTCATACCAATTGAATTTTGAACAAAATAAAACAGTCCTCCTGTACTTGAGGCTAATGTGCTACCAGCGTTACACAATTCAAATCTGTTTTTTAGATATGGATTTAAACATAATCCTTGTACTTGAGAAGCATTCAGCGTTTCCACGATGCTCGGGGGTACAAAAGGCAAATTAAAGGAGTGAGATACTTCCTCGTCTAGCCAAGTATTCAAAATTATTGCGTTCTCGCCGACTTTTTGACTTGATAAGACAATAATTTCCTTATCGTCACTGCAATTGATATACGAAACAAATGTATATAAGTGAAATAATTCATATGCTTATTTACTGTATTATTTACCTGGTAGTTACGGCCGCTAATAAGGGAGTGTCCTTGAACTGATGCGTCCATTTTTGACGTACACACTGATTCGGAGACCGATTGTCACACATCAGAAAAGAATGAGAAGTACCCAGATATCGGCAACAACCGTGTTTACTCGGTGCTTCTATTGAAAGTATCTCACAACTTTCCAAATTAAATTTCGGGCACAATGTAAGACATGGCGAATCAAAAGCAATCTGTAAAAATATTCAACAAGACAGTGATATCGCACAAGCGCAAATATTTATAGATAGTAAATACTTGTGCTCAAAATTTCTTTATTTCTTACTCTGGTATCGAGATAATGTAAACAACATCTGTCCACGCAAATTAAAATATTTGCATCCATTTCCTGATATCTTATGCACCTCCAAGCATCATGAGTATTCTTCGGTACAGAACCAGTGCTAACAGGAAATCTAAAGAAAAGAAGCCGTCAAAGATATCAAGAAAACATTAGAGAATTAAAAAACAAAAAAGAGAGAAACTTACATTCTGTTTATATCCCATAAAGACAATATTCCTTCTGCATTTAGTGTGCAATGATAACTGTCGTCGGTTAAGCTCAAATCAACACTGACATACGGCATTTTAATTGCTTGCTGGTTAATTTTATCAAGTTTTAAATTATCCTCAGAATGTGAAAGCATATACAGAGTGCAATAATTTTTATGCCTTCCTAAAATTCTACCTAAATATGTGAATTGATTTTTTTTTTTTATATGAAAAGAAAGGTTTTAAAATATATTTGCACGTTTTTGAAATGTAACTATGTGAGATATATGGCAACATACATGTATTATTAACTTTACTCTGCCTAGTTTCATATAACTTCAATCCATTTAATTCACATTTTGCTGAATTTTGCAACATTGGCTTCCATACGAAATCGTCCATGGGTGCAATGTGTGCAGCAACTGAAAATAGTTAATTGATAAGAACATTTCATTGAATTTTATTCTTGCAATCATAAGAATAAATTATATTACGTTTATACCAATTATATTATGTGCACATGTACCTAAATCTCCCATAAACGGGAATATTAGAACATCCCAGCCATTAAGACAAACATGATTTAATGATCCACCGGTGTAGTACCAGTTATAAGTCTGAAACAAATATATTTTATTAGAAATAACATCTTGTATTGTAAAAACTATAATTTTTACATTTTGTGCTTATATACTCAATTCTGTAGCAAACAAGTTTCATAATTTCAAGTGAACATAGTTTTTGTAGAATAAAAAATAGTTTCAAAGAATCTTACCCCTTTAAAATAAGGATCAGGATCTATATCAATTAGTTCTGCTATATCTGAAATATATCTAGGTATCTGTGCATCAAATCCATTATTTCCTTTGCTCCACTTTATTTTCTTTTTAACTATTTTCTTTTGATCAAATTCTATTAACATAAAAATTGATTGAGATGAAAATTAAGAATGTGTAACGATAAAGGAAAGTTACTTTAAACATTTTTTATTTGCATACCTTGCTTGTGTTTTTCATAATAATTCATTATCCTTTGCAAATCATCTCTTAAATGACTTTTGACAGCAAGAAGCTGTAAGATTGGATCTTCTTCACTAAGAACTGTACAATTTTGAAAGATTATACTTTGTACACAATTCTGTTACATACTCTTCACAATAAAATGTTATATTAAATGTTATATAAAATACCTGTTCTTGGCAACCTTGCCGGAGGCAATAATGGTTTAGGTAATTCACAGCTATACGGAAACTCTTGATAAAATCCCATTGCAGTTTCTTCATCCCATTCTTCCGAAAATGACAATTTGTTCATGTTATAACCGGGCATTACATGATGCGGATAATTTCCCAGAAATGCGACATTCAATCTCTTCAGCAAATTGTTCCCCGCACGATTAAATGCTTTTGATTTCAATTCATGTCCACTCATGACTCAGTCAAGAAATAACCACGTGTTGATGTTTACATACAATACAATTTCATTTATAAACGTTTCCACGTACAATAAAAAAAACGTACGTTTAGAAATATATCAATAAAATATTATCAAGAGAAAAACAAGAAAACACTTTTATTTTCATTCAAGTAAGAATATCGTAAGAAATATATAATATCAGCTGATAGCACAAAATGTTCTCGCAGCTCTTTCACATGAACGCCAACGTGCGCTGCGCGTCCATCTTTCTACTAATCTTAGGTCCTTTCCACAATGGTCACAAATGGTAAATCGTCGCAAACACCCTAGATCGTTTGATTCTAGGAATTTTGTGATTACAACGATTTATAAACTGTTTATTACATATGTATTATGATTAGGTTAGATTAGGAACAAGTGCACATGTCAACGACAAGACGAAAGCCGATATCATAAATTTTTGTGCTATTTTGTACGTATATGTTGTTTACTTTAATTCAATAAAATTATTGTCAAATTAACATGGGATGAATAAATTGTCGTTTGTTTTTAAACAAGTATTTTAAATTTGATCTTCATCGAGTATCTCTTTGTGATCAAATGTTTATAAAATTAACTTAAAAAAGTAACATTCTAAAAACTCGCTACAATGAGGCAATTTAACCACTTGTTAATTTTATATTTGTATTGTATTTTGCTAGAGATTAGTAAAACAGGAGGGACAAAAGAGAGGAAACTTTCGTAGGAAACATGAAAAATGCAATAAATTTTGCAAATAGGCGAATCGGCGAGTTTGCGGCAGCATTTCGCACGTATTGCACCGCCAATGAGGAATACACATTACCAAAAAAAAAGAAAGTAATTCATCCATACCAACAGATCCATCCATGGAAGTCAGAAAAACAATTTGCAGATAACTTATTGAAGAACGTTATTTACAACAAGGGTAAATAATATTCTTACAGAAATATGTGTATTACTCTTTTTGTGTTTTCTATAACATAGTGCACTAAGTTGTAACCAGAAATTGACATCAACTTGATAGTACAATATTTATATCAAGTTATTTAATATTACTTTTTTATGTGTAAGAAAAATAATATTGTATTTGATATTATTTTTCTTATAATATCGTACATATGTTAATTATTGATAAAAATACTTTACATATTAGACATTTCTGTATTAACATGCAAATGTTTTTCAGATGGATTAATTGCGATAAATAAACCATATGGCATAGCTGTAAATAATGTTAAACGTCAGAACCAACTTGAGAACAAGTCAAAACTTTGTCACATGATTGTGGGAGAAGTAAATTATAGCATAGAAAATGTTCTTCCCTACCTTGCAAAAGAATTAGATGTACCCCAACTAATACCCTGTACGGGAGCAGAAAAGTATATCAAGTTCATTTTTCTTTTCTTTCTTTTGTTCAATTTCTGTTACAAACTGCTTGTCTCAATCCCAATACAGGTATATGACTGGTATCTACATTTTTGGAACTGATAACAAAGTATGCGAGCAAGTAGACAAAGCAAGAAAACGAGTTGCTCATGGGCTATACAGAAAGTACTGGGTTGTCACAACCAGAGTTCCAAACACCATCAGTGGAAATCATCACTTGGCAATGATCTTGAAAACATCGCCGAAGGGAGGCAAAAAGGTATATCATTGTGAAAATGTGTCTGTTTTGTGTGTACATTGTTTGCAAGAATTGATCGATATTTCAGCCCGTTATTGTTACACAATGGTACAACAACGCGGTTAAAAGAGGTGATGTTAAAATTCTGAATGTAAACTACAAGGTTCTATCCAATTCAACATACAATCTGAGTTCTCTGATAGAAATCAACGCTTCTACAAGAAAGTGGCATAGCATCAGGCTGTTCGCATCCACTATGTTGTACAGTCCGATTCTTGGTGACAATCATCACGGATCGCGAGTTTATGAAATGATGGGAACGTGGATGAAAGTTGATCCGTTTGCTGAATCCACTCTGAATCTCCCGAAGATAAACAAAGAATTGTTAAATTTGTTGAACGTGAAACAAAGTCAACAAGAGATTATTCCAACTCATATTCACATGAGAAGCATAATTTTACCTTCCTTCAACAAGAAGGAAGATTTAATATTGGAAGCGCCAATTATACATCCTTTTGATTGGACTTGTAAACAACTAATGTTCAAGAACGTGTTGTATGCGGAGGATGATGCTAGTATGGAGCAAGAAACAGTAAATAATAACGATGTAGTAAGAAAAACAGAGACTATGTGTGGATAATACATGAAACCGATAGGTAGTTACCATACAATGTCTATAAATTGTAATAAAAAGATATTTAATTGACTAACAAGTAAATATGTGTTTGTTGTTACATTCTTATATTAATTGCATAAATAACAGTGTGTGATCAGTGACTGAGCACATGTTTGCCTTGTAAAATTCGTCTTTGGAGGATTCTTCTACCACCTGGTGTTTTCAGCCTGGCCCACCAGCCGTGTTTCTTGATACGTTTTCGTTCGTTAGGATGAGGAAAATGATATCTCACGTTATTTCTCACAGATGTCAAACTCCACGGGCTCCAAATTGGTGTTACGTTCACGGTAATTTGGCTCGAAACGCCTGTCCGTCTGAAAACAATTATACGCTGCGGATGAATTGTGTTTGTTGAATGATGACTGATTTAACTTTTGATAAAAAGTAATCATTTACGTTTTTTTTAATTGTTATTTTAAAAAAAAACTAATAAGTGCGTCTTTTATTACGATAGATATCTGCTTTGAGGTTATTCTGAAGTGACAGTACATATAGAGATCCAGGAACTTACGGTATGGATTGGAATATGCCGGAGATCAATCTACCAAGCATATTTGTGTATTTTTCGTGAACGAACAAGATTCACAATGCGACGAAAATCGCTCGCAATATTCGGAGCAATTTCTGACCACGAAACTCGAAGTTATACGCAGAAAGTAGAGCGATTTTAAGCGCATTTTATACGTTCTTGTCCACGCTGTGATATTTAAGTTCATTGGTCATTTTGGACAAATCGACCAATGCGATTGGACGTTGTGGATCCGGTCTACGATTGCAATCGTCGCGACAAATTACCCTTTAATGGGATCTAACCTGTGAGTTGTCAGATAAACGCGGGAAATCTTTCAACTGCGCGTTATTGCGCGTAAAAGACGCGACAATGACACAGCGTCGTATAGAGTGAGTAAAATATTGCAATAATAACGTGTTTGAATTACTTACGATAACATTAATAACAGTCAAACCTGCGACAGTGTGATATTCCGATAACTTAATCAATTTTGTTGTGTGTTCGTTTGATTCTTTTCAGTTCCTTCTTCAGTAGAATATCGTCCAAGGAGAAGAGTTCAAATCAGGATAACTCAGAGAGGTAAATCGCACTATAAACATTATTATCTCTATAAAAATAATTATGTTAAAAGTTCTCGCGACTTGGTCGCACGTAACTTGGTCGCTGGCTTTGCGGACTCGACGTCTCGAGTTCGCGGCCGTGGCTCGCAGTCGATTTACTGTCATATTTAACCGGATACATACAACCAACAGCAATGACTTGTCAGAGAAGAAGGACGCGTCGGGGAATGGTAAACGTAAGAGAGACAACAGTACTGAACCTGTCAGGTGATTATTAAATTCTTTTAAGAACTTTTTTGTCTGTTGATAATGTGTTTTTTTTATAGAAATGTTTATTACATTTATACTTTTCTGAAAAATTGTAGTTCTCCCTTGAAGAAAAACTTGGACACTAATCTGAAGAAACCCAAGACTGCTTCCAAAACTCCTTCTCCAGGTGCAAAGTCTCGTGCAAAGCCAGGTATTTATATCTCATTCAATTATATTATGCTTGAAATATATATGTATCATTTTGTTTTTCAACATGTCGTCATTGTAGCATCTAAGAAAAATAATGCAAAGGATAAGGATGGAAAAAAAAAGAAAATAAATCTTAGTACAGTAAAGGAAAATGATACAGATAATGAAGCAAAGTCTTGTGCAAAACCAGGTATATTTTTATTTTATTATGTTATGCTTTTGAAATGTACATATATCATTTTTTCAACATTTTATTCTAGTATCTGAGCAAAATGATAATGATAAGGATGCAAAAAAGAAGAAAATAAATCTTAGCACAGTGAAGGAAGATGATACAGAAAATGAAGCAAAGTCTTGTGCAAGATCAGGTATATCTTTATTTCATTCAATTACGCTTTAAGTATACATATGTCATTTTTTCAACATTTTAACATTTTATTATAGAATCTGAGCAAAATGATAAAGATGCAGAAAGTAATGATGTAAAAGATAAGGATGCAAAAAACAAGAAAGTAAATCTTAGCACAGTGAAGGAAAATAATACGAATAGCGAAACAAATGATAAAAAAACAAAAGAAACAAATGATAAAAAAACAAATGAAACAAATAATAGTCAGTCTTACAATCCCAGTGCATCTAAGTACAATCCGATAGATAGTGCGTGTTGGAAACGAGGAGATAAGTAAGTTGGGATTATATAGAGTAGATTTAAGAATTTATAAATATAATAAAACGTTTTTAAATGCGAACAATTTGCTTGTAGAACGCCATATGGCGCGTTCACGCGCACTTTGGAACTCATTGAAGAGACGAGCGCCAGACTGAAGATAATAGAGATATTATCGAATTATTTCCGATCTGTCATAGTCCTGAGTCCGACGGATCTTTTGCCGAGTGTGTATTTGTGCCTTAATCAACTTGCGCCGGCATACGAAGGTGAGTACTGGCACTATATAAGTACATATTTATATTTGCGTTATATTCATATCAATGTTCTTTGCACTGTAGGAATTGAGCTCGGAGTTGCTGACACGAATCTAATGAAGGCGATAGCGCAGTGCACTGGAAGAACGTTGGCGCAAGTTAAAGCCGATGTAAAGAAGGTCGGCGATTGCGGACTCGTAGCCGAAGGCAGCAGATCTAATCAGAGAACTATGTTCCAACCAGCGCCGTTGACGGTTTCGAATGTATATTCCAAGCTGAAAGAGATCGCTCAAATGACGGGGCAGGCGGTAATTTATTTATTTTTTTTTTTTAATTTTGTGTTTGATATACAATAACAGAATATATTTTTGAACTCAACGTCACAATTAAAATTACACGTTTTGTTTTGAAAGAAAATCAAGCGAATATTTTTTTTATAAACTCAGATTTCTTTCAGTCTTTAGGAAAAAAGTTGGACAAGATTCAGACTCTATTTATGGCGTGCCGTAATAGCGAAGCGAGATATCTCGTTAGATCGTTAGCCGGGAAACTTCGCATTGGACTGGCAGAGCAATCCGTTTTGCAAGTAAGTCTTTCGGAATGTTGCTATCCTAGTTGATATTATTAACGAATATTTTTTGTTGCTTTCAGGCGTTGGCTCTAGCTTGCGCAACCACACCACCGGAACAAACTTACCCGCCAGAAAATCTGGACATGAGCAAAACAATGTCGAAGGACCGCTTCAAAGAGAGATATGACGAAATAGCGCTAATATTGAAGACAACTTATTGGTAAGATTACTTCGGAATTGTTAATCAGAATATTTAAAACCATACCATTTTTTTAAACTGATTTTGTTACAGCGAATGTCCAAACTATGACATTATAATTCCTGTTCTGCTGGAAGACGGCGTTAAAGCTCTACCCGATAAGTGCAAGCTCACTCCTGGAATACCTTTGAAACCTATGCTGGCGCATCCTACAAAAGGTGTTCAAGAAGTTCTCACGCGATTCGACGGCTTGAAATTCACGTGCGAGTGGAAATACGACGGAGAAAGAGCACAGGTTTTTGTCTGTTTTATTTCAGAAGCTTTGCATGTGAAGGTTAAGATGTTTCAGAAAAAATATAAAGTGAGAGATTAGAGGGATTAATTTAATTATCTGTTGAAACATTCGACAGATACACGTTTCGAACGACGGCAAAATTAGTATTTACAGTAGGAATCAAGAGAACAATACTAGCAAGTATCCGGATATCATTAACCGATTTAAGAATACTCGCGGCGATTCGGTGAAAAATTGCATACTCGACTGCGAAGCGGTCGCCTGGGACAAAGAGAAAAATCAGATTTTGCCATTTCAAGTACTTAGCACCAGAAAACGAAAGGTAAGAAAGAGATATGATTAAACTTATTATTGTTGCGATTGTGCCATAATCTTAGTTGCCACTATTTTGATAATTACTATATTTATAGTTTTCTTTTTTCTGCGCGCAAAGCTCTGATTTCTTATTATTTTGCATAAATACAAACGTTCTTTTTAGGACGCCAACGAGGAGGACATTAAAGTACAGGTATGCGTGTTCATGTTTGATTTGTTGTACTTGAACGACGAGCCGTTGGTGAAGGAACCGTTCTCGAAACGCCGCGAGTTGCTGAAAAAGCACTTCAAAGAAGTGGAAGGCGAATGGAAGTTCGCTAATAGCATGGATACCACGACGATGGAAGAAGTGGAAGTTTTTCTCAACGAGTCCGTAAAGGGAAACTGTGAGGGTCTAATGGTAAAAACGCTGGAGGAAGAGGCAACCTACGAAATCGCGAAGCGCTCGAGAAATTGGTTGAAGCTGAAGAAGGATTACTTGGACAGCGTCGGCGATACGCTCGACGTGGTTGTGATTGGCGGTTACACCGGCAAAGGAAAGAGGACCGGCACATACGGCGGTTTTCTGTTGGCTTGTTACGATCAGGAAAACGAGGAGTATCAGAGCATCTGCAAAGTATGTTTCTTATTTAATGTTACGTCAATTAACGCAAAATTGTCATTTATGTTTACAAAATTTGATAAATTTTGCAAGTTAAACTTTGTTTTATATTGCATTTTATTTTATATTAATGTGTATTGCTTCCTTGCGATCAGATCGGCACAGGCTTTAAAGATGAAGACCTGGAGAATCACACAAAATTCTTCAAGGATCACGTGATATCTCAGGCGAAATCGTACTACCGCTTCGATAGTAGCCACGAGCCGGATCACTGGTTCGAGCCGATCCAGATCTGGGAGATCAAATGCGCCGATCTCTCCCTCTCACCCGTTCACAAGGCGGCCGTTGGAATAGTGAGTGAAGCAAAGAGGTAACAAAGTAAATTTGTAAATAACAACAATTTCGTTTCGTTTAGGTTGATCCGGAGAAAGGAATATCGTTGAGATTTCCGCGATTTGTCAGAATTCGCGAGGATAAGAGTTGCGAGGAGGCCACGTCTGCCCAGCAGGTCGCTGATATGTACTACAATCAAGAACAGATCAAGAATCAAACGTCAGGATCGAAGGTCACGGAGGAGGATTTCTATTAACCTTTTGCAATTGTATTCATTTCAGAATGAACGTGGTTTGTGGCTGGGAGCGACAATGGATTTTTGTAATTTATATATTGCCAAGCACAAATTAATCAAAAGTATTTTTTTAATTATGATTACCTGTAATAGATACTGTAAATAAAACACGGCTCTATATCATATCGGTTTATTCAACCGCACGTGTTTTATTGTTGCATTTGAAGCTGATTAATTTATATTACATTCGATTGTGATTATAATTAATCTTTTATTAGCAAATCAACATCATCTTACCTACGCTGATTAAGAATCGCTTAAGTTTTAGAAAAGTTACACATATATCAATACCACGAAAAATGATTCATATCAGAGATGTGTGTTATTTTTTATCTAGTACGCCCTTATCCACTTATCTCTCTCATATTTACCAGTAGATAAAGTGTCGCAACGTAAGCGATGATACTACGATACCTGTTCTCGATCGGTGAATTACATTTTTGTTGCATCGTCCCAATCCCGAAATAGCGATTTATTGAAGCGTAAATTTGCGAAAAATCTTCCGCGAGGATGGCGATAGGCAAAAGTTCGGGACCGCAGCTAGAGAAGCAAATTGGCTGCATCAAGTTCACCATCTTTTGTCTGAACACAATCGTATGGGTAGGTGTGCAAAGTTTATCGTGACGATTGCGTCGTCTTGTGTAGGCACTTGTGATAGTGAATAATGTGATACGATATTTTTGACTGTGAATTAAAAAGTTAAATTTTAGTTACGTGAGGTTTTGAATAAACAAAAGCAATTTAAATTACGTACATAATAAAAACAAAGAAGATAAATTAAGAAAATAAGTGAAAAGATAACTTGCGACAAAAGTGAAATATATAATTGATGTATTTTCTCTTATTTTTTAATCTTTAACGTATAATTAACAAAAATTTGTTTTTATTTTGTAAAAGATTCTCGGTTGTGCGATGTTCGTGCTGTCGATTTGGATGCGATTCGAACCAATGCTCGAAGAATGGGTTGAGTTTCTGAATATGTATGAATTTTACATCGGAATTTACGTTCTAATTGCTACTTCCGTTATTGTCATGGCTATTGCTTTCATCGGTTGTGCTGCTGCTCTTATGGAGAACATACTGGCTCTATTCATTGTAAGCCTTTTTATTTTCAATTTGAGACAATGTTAGAAGAAAATAATAATTTAGAATTAGAAAAAAATTTCTTTACTAAATTAATTTTCAAACTACTTGATCTTATTTTTTAATCAATGCGTTATTTAAAAAATGTTTATTCCTTAATTTTATTTATAAATTAACTGCTCTTATATCAAGTAATTTCTAATGATCTAGTCCAAATATACTGAAATATAAAACTTGTTTTATTTTAATAATTTAAAGTTAGAACAATATCTTTCCAAGATTTTTGAAAAATTAATTTTTCTCATCCATTTCTACAGCACGTAGGTCTTCAAGCGCTTTCTTTCATCTGCGGTCTAGCTGGAGTTTCTGTTATCCTCGATTACTCAACGTATGACAGCAAGATTCAACCAATTATTGAGCGGTCTATGTACACTCTCATTACTAACTCCCACGAGGAAATGGCGAGTCGCATTCTCAGACTAATTCAGGAAACTGTAAGAAAGACTATCATGGAAAAAAAAACTGGTTTATATATATCTTAATATTTAATTAAATTTATGTATTTCTACGCGAATAACAGATTGGATGCTGCGGAGCTAATGGACCCAGAGACTACATACGGTTGCGTAAACCATTGCCGACTGAGTGCCGGGATACCGTTACCGGAAATGCTTTTCATCATGGTTGCGTCGACGAACTGTCTTGGTTTTTAGAGGGAAAAACCGCTTGGCTTGCTGGTTTGGGGATGATGTTATGTTTTCTTCACGTAAGAGAGAGAAATATTTGTCTATCACAGTTCAGCTAATTTCTCCATTGCTTTTGCATTAATTATATCTGGTTTTTATTTATTATTACGTGATATGTTTATTATTTAGGTGATTATAGCTGTACTAACGTTAACGCTGATACGAGCAATCAAGAAAGAAGAGGACTCCATGCCCTTCAAGCGCTAGATGTTATATGATCATAATTTTCTTTGCCACAAGTAAATATAGCAATAGGTATAATTGTAATTAAAATTGTTTTACACTCGAAAACGTATCAATTCCACATCTATTTCTAAAATATTGTTTTCAGCGCACCGCGAGTTTGTCTTCACTCATTTACATTTTTGTACTTTTTTATTCTTCATGTAGGATAACCGAATAATTAACATCCCTCCGATGTTTGGAACTTATTGATTTTTTTCTAATTGTTAACATTTTTGTCTATGACATTTACTTTTTATTTGACATTGTAGAAACTTAATTTGGATTTTTGTTATTTTTTAGAGTCTTCAAATTAACATTCTTTAAAACATATTGGCAGATCTTTAAAATTGTTTTATTCTACAACCTGCATATTTATTGCAATTTTTTGATTATCTTCCGATAATTAGATTTATATGGTATGTTTAAATTTTAATAATATAACAAATTATTAATTTATATAATAGTTCTATATTAGACTTTAAGATGTTAATTAAAACTTAAGATTAATGATAATCAAATAGTTAATAGGTCAATATTAGATAATAATTGCAGAAATATGAGATATTGTTCCCGATATTCGATGTAATCGTAATTATCTCATAATAAAAATGTATTGAAAGACAGAAAATCAAAAAAGATACATGTTCAAACATTTCTAGAAATCGTTAACAAAAAGAATATATTTTTTACATTTCGTATTCAGGAGGTCTAGGTTTGCTAAATAATACGATAAGGAATTTCATGTTTTTGTTTTATTTATTTACAAAAAAATACGCGGTACATACAAATGTACGATATACAATATAATATAATCAATAATTTATTTACAATAATTTCCAATGCCATCTGATTGCGATCGTTGTTGTATCAAACAGAAATAAAACCGATGTGTGCGAGATATACAACATTCATGCTCGAGAATTGAGCAAAACTTAAACATTAAATTAATAAAACTGTACCTATCGTTTACACCTAAAACCGTACCAGTTTTATTTTGTATTGTCGAACAACTTTCTGTGTTTCTTTTTTTAACACTTATCAAAACTTAAAATTTACATTTCTCAAAGAGAGATGAATCTAACTGGCGACCGATCGCAATCAAAGCAGATCGCGAAAATCTCAAAAGAATCTCGAAAGATCGAGATCTAACCGACGAAAGGATAGGGTGGATAGGGCACCGGTGGCGGGTAGTAACCGGGGTACGCCGGGACTGTCGGCTGTACCGGCACCGTGTTGGTGATGTAAGTGGTGAGCTCGGTCGGCACCACCCTCGTAGAGAAGAGCGTGGTATACGCCGTCTTGGCACCGAACGTGAGCTTCAAGATTCGCGATTCTGACACGGTGGCGAGAGTTTGGGTGACCAATGGTGCGCTGGTCACCGTGAAGTGCGGCTGCTGCGGGAACAACGGCAGCTGCGGCACCTGTGGCACCTGCGGAACCTGCGGTTGCAACACCTGCGGGCTCACCGTGGACGTACCGTACTCGTAGGACGTTCTGAAACAAATATGCGAAGAAATAATGAAAATATACGGAAAGGAACATAAAAATGTAAGCATTATATGATGATTTATTAGTATTTTATTTCTTTTTTAATATTAAATTAATATTAGTATTAAATATATCAAAAATACTTGAATATTGCGAAGATATCTACCTAGGTACGGTGCCAACCGGTCTGGAGAGCGTCGAATAAATAGTATTTCCCGCGTTTACCACAGGAATCACGTGCGACTCGTACAACGTCTCCAAAACGATCACCGGCTTGGACGTGGTGATGACCTGTGGTTGCGGCTGACCGAAATACTTGAGCAAAGCGAGCTGCTGAGCTTGTTCCGGAGATATCTGGGACTCAGCGCTGCTGCTGGTTGCAACGTCGTTCTTGACCTTAGACGGCGACACCGACCTGAAGACATCGAGATCGGAATCGGCGTCGTTGCTGGGCACCACCACTCGCTTAGGCACGTCCTCGTCGTCGCGATCATCGTCGCCGAAATCGAGCTCGAGATGCAGCTCGCTGCCGGCCTCGTCGAGCTTCGAATTGAACTCGTTCAGCGTTTTGCTGGGAATAAACTGGTAGATTTCCATCGGCGGCAGCGTTTTCGTCGCCGTCACCATTCGGGCGATATTGTACGTCTGCACGAGGGTTAGTCGTGTCGTGCTGTTGCCGCCGTAGATCACCGGCAGCAGATGGGTCTTCAGTAACGTCTGCGTCGTCGAGAACGTCTCGGTCAGCGTCTCTAAAGGTGGTGTTGCCTGGGCGGCGTCCAGCGAGATCGCCGGCAGTGTCGCAACCGACGAGTCGAGCGGCAAAGTCGACTCGTAGGCGGCTGCGGTGTTCGCCAGGATATTTTCTGTCAGCGGTTCCGTCGGCGAAACGGAACTGCTCGGTTCGGCCGTGGCGAAAGTCTTCTTGATAGTGGAAGTCACCGTGATGTAGCGGGTATTCCGCAAAGTTCCAACCTGAAGAAAATCATCAAGTTAACATCAATATTAAAAATGACGAATGTAAACTTTCGACAATTTGAACGAAGAACACACCTGGAAAGCGTATGGCGACTTGATAGTGGCAATTTCGAAGTAGACGCTGTCAAGATTCGCCGCGGTGGAGATCTCCACGTTGAGCGTCTCCAACGGCAGAATCTGTTCTCCAGGATGTTGCTGTTCCTGCTGCACGCTGACGCTGGCCACGTCCTCGCTCTCGCTAGGATCTAACTCGTCCTCCGTCAAGGACAGTTCCTTCCTCTGAGCAACATTTACAGCTCCGCCGTTCGGAGCTGTGTTACTTGTTGTCGCGGTCGTCACCGTTATCTTGTCCTGCTCGTCCGAAGTCACGACAGAGAATGACTCCGATATGACGGGCTCGGATGTCGACGTTCGCGCATCTTCTTCGTCCACCTGTTTGCGAATCACAACCCTCGGCTTCGGCGTGGTCTTGTACGACCAGCGACCCTGCGTTCTAGGCAACTTGACTTTGGGCACCGGAAGACTGGACGGCGTCGACAGCGGCTGATCGTTGCTCTTCGACCTCGTCGATTGCTTTGAGGGTAAACTGGGGGATTGACCGCTTGGTCGAAAACTGCTGCGACGACGAGTCAGTGGTGTTTCTGTGGTGGTGGTGGTCGCCGGACGATTTCTGAAGAAATACAGCAAACAAATTAAATAAGGTCATGAACTTGTTCTAATTGTTCTTATCAGAGAGAGAGAGAGACTCACTTATAATTCGGCCGCGCAGTTGTCCCGCGATTTTTCCCAGCCCTCGCTTGTTGTGACTCGTTATTGTCATAGTCATCGGCAATCTTGTTTCGGAATTTCGGTCTGAGCTGATTGGGAACCGCATGTCTACGCGTAGATTTCACCGAACCTGATAACAAAATTTATAAAAAAATATATTCTTTTTTTCCAAATTTATTGCATTTTGACTTAATAAAAAATATAACTGTATTTCTAGTTTTTTTATTTTACAGATAAAATATTCACCGGAAGACGCGTTGAAAAGAACCTCCAACGGCAACGAGGACTCGTCCTGATACTGATGGGTCGGAGTAGGTTCGAGCTGCGGCTTGAGCTTGCCGTGTTGCGGGCCGATGGTCTTCAGGATCCGTTGAGTGCTGGACGGCCGAATTTTACCCTCGGCTACCGGCGCGACTGGCGCTGTCAGGATTCTAGAAGAGCTCTGCAGCACCTGGGCGTACTTGCCGTTGATGTAAGTACCGATCACGCTGGTCTCGTGCACTGTGGTGAGGCCATCCTTCACGATGGTGCCGCCTAATTTAGTTACCAGCCCGGTCGGATTTTCTTTTTCTCTTCGCGCGGTTGCTCGCGGCTTGCTATGAACCTTTGAAGAGGGTCGTAGATTGATCAGCTGTCAGAATCAGAATTGTATTAATTACCAAACATATTATCGAAAACAATAATGCGCAGGATGTTGAGTAAATTTGATAAATTGCAAATATAATTATCAAATAATGAGAAATTTCTAAATCTAGGGCGTCCATAAAAAAAAATATATCTACTATTTAAAATCTTGGATAATTTTCTACGCAACATCGCTGGGAAATATCCTTGGAAAAGCACCGACGCGCTCCGCGAGTGAAACCGATTTTATCGGTGCCGATCGGGTCGGGACTTTCACGCCGATCGTCGGGGAAGGGACCGGGGAGATACAGCTGGAAAGGATCGGCTAGGAAATCGATTACGGCACGCGGAAAATTACGCCGACGCAATTATTCGGAATAATTTTGCGGTAGTTTCGCGCGCAAGAGTTATCGTGAAAGTCGCTTTAGAGATCGTTGCGCAATTTTACGGCAAAATCGTAAGAAGGATTTTCACGCGACCTTACCACCTCTCGCGCTGACCGGTTAACCCATTTTTCCCATATCGCGTGTTTTTCCACGCGGCTAAAAAACAAAATTATACCGCAATCGGCATTCCGTCGATCGAACAGAACTTGTTTTAACGCGTCGCGACGCGATGTTCGTTGGCAATGCGCGGTCCGGTTTGGCGACAATTAGCGGAATTGAAACCAGATTCTCAATTTTCATATCTCGCAGTTCTCGCGCTCGCGCGCGAAGATCAATGTCGCTTTTTTGTAAACTGGATATCCGAGTTGCTTGCTTTCTGCACTCATAATGTTTTTTTCTTTGATAATTATCTTTGATGTGTTAATTGCAAGTTTTGCGAGATAGGATCTACCGGTGGATTTCGAAAAAAAATAACACACCGCATTTTCCGTCTGCCTTAACCGCAGAGAGAAAGCAGATTTGATCGGTCGATCCAGTTTCAAATATACGCAAAGAAATGAACTTTTTCCCTGGAAAAATGAGAAAATAATAACATTTATCTTCTCGATCTAGATTCTCCTACCTTGTACGTCTCGTCAATCACTTCCGTCGGTTGCTTCGAAAGGAAATCGTATTCAGGCTCGGCGAGATTATTTTTCACCGGGGTTTCATCCTTAACGCGCACCTGAACGACCGACGATAACGTGGGTACTTTTGTCTGTTTACTTGTTTCCTAAAACATTAGCGCAAATATTTATTTTTGTCTATATATTTGATTTAAGAATTTACTTTCTTTGCGCGAATAGTAAAATTGTATTGTTCTCCACGGACAAACAGATATCAGAAGTCTTTTTTTTTTCAAAATTTCTATTTCGTTAATTTTATTAATTGTCACATTTCAAATCAAATATTGCTATTGTAATTAACGTTTGAGATCAAATTCTCACCTGATTCTTTGTGGGTTTCGGTTCGGGCGGGACGTTCACCACGTTCTGCTCGACCACGGAATTTACGACGACTTTCGTGCCCTTTATCTGCTTCTTTGTCTCGCCACCCTGGGCCTCGGCCTTGTGGGTCTTGCTAGGCTGAATGTCGGGGACATTCTTCTTCTGTTCCGCCGTCGGCTTCGTGTGAATCGCCAGCGCGGAGGACGCGGTCTTCTTCTCGGTGTCGCCTTCTGAAAACAAACGACGCATTTGCATACTCGATTACTGTGAAAAGAGACGGCCAACACCCGCACTGAAGGTCTCTCGTTGAATTCTTTATATTCCCGCGGACAGAAATAATTCCAAGTATGTGAAAACTTATATTTATTTTTACTATAAATCTTATCTATATTTATCGGTTGTCATCGTATTATTTTTGATTTTTTATTAACTTTTGTTTCCTTTTAATTAGCCGTTTTCTTTTAATTAATCTTTTGGACTTTTGTATACTGTCCGGGATATTTGTGGCTTTAATTTATTTTAATTTACACTGATTTTGCGGTTTGTATTTTATTTCAATTCTAAGGTAATGAAACAATTACATCGATCTTGAACTGGTGAATTTGTTACGTGGTAAATGTTTTTTACGACAACAACCTTCGAAATGTGTCTATCCTCGTTTGAAAGCGAGAAAGAAAACAAACGAGAACAGTTGCATGTTGAGTGGGTGGTTTGAAAAGTCAAGGAGAAAGGAGATGACAAAAGAGACATGACGAGCGAACAATAAGCGCGATCTGTACGCGTAACCGAACGCGAAGATATGCTAAGAAGATTGAGCCCCTCGTCAAGGCCCGAACACTCTTCAGCCTGTCAAGGTTCCATCCGGCAACTCGAAGGATCTAAACTCGAACGAGCACGGAGTAACAAAAAGCGTTGGTTGCGCTTGGAGTGTAGATAAGTCCTCTTATTATTTGCCATTCAAACTCATCTCGTGACACCTCATGGTTTATAGGCCCAATTGCATTAGACCCAACCGTTTCGCCAATTACGCCAGTCTTCGACGTTTGTTCCTCGGTAAGAATTTCAGAACGACGTGTTCAATGGCGAGCGAGCGAGAGAAGAGCGCGTTTCGTGTGGGATAATTGTGCCAATAATTGAATGGACGTAAATAACGGTTTGATTGAATTTCTCCTTTCGCGAGTATCTCGAGGAAGAGTGAAATATGACGAAATAAATAATTGTCCGCCACAAAACTTGGAAATAAAAATGTGTCTAGCTGTTACGCAATATTACCGTTAAAAAAATATAATTAATTGGACATAATTATGTATTCCACGTGTGATAAATCGTTGATATGTCGAAGATGTTTACCTGGAGGAGCGCTTTGAGGACTGAAGACCATCACCGTGTTGCCGATCGTCGTGGTGAAGTCCAGAAATCCGTAGACGGTCTGTGTGATGAAGTCATTATTCGTAGGTGCCGGTTCGACTGCTGCAGCTGCGTCTACGGGCTGGTAAACTTGCGCGGTTGCAACTGCAACAACATAGTTGTGCGTGTTTCCGTTTTATTCTCGCGTTGTAATATATGTCTCTTCGAGAATCGGTCGTAAAAACACGCTTATGCAAATATGAAGTAAATTATAATTTCGTTGAATCACTAAAACAATTCAGCAAAAAATGATATATTCTCCCTATCGACAAGCAAAATTCGCTAACAACGCAATTCACAAAAAATAGTTAGTCACAACGGGCCTTGAAAACAAAGAGGATTTTTTTTTCTTTAAAATTCTACAGTTATTAGCGATGACGTCACGTTACTTACCATAGGCCAGAGCTGCGGCGAACACGAAGTATCTCGATGTCATTGCGCTCAGTCTGATCTCATCCTATGCGGACGCACGAATCTCAGAATCTGGAAAAATAAATAAAATAAAAACCACACATGTAAACAAAATTTCTCTCTCATCGTGCACTCTGATCTTGCATGTGACAATCTGACATGGTAACTAATTAATATGATAGTCATTCAAAGTCTTTATTTTCGCATCATCATATATACGTGAAAAAACTATAACATCGCGTTATAACAAAAAGTTATTTTGTTAAAAAAGGATGTGCGACAGCGCGATATGTTGTGCAAATATTAATCACACTTGTAATAAACAGAAATGCAAAACGCGCGTTGCAGCGCGATATTTCGTCACTTTAATTCGCGTGTAATGACTTCACTTCATGTGTAATATTGTTGAATTTGCGCGTTATAATAGCATACAAGAAATAAATTTTCTACTCTAATCATGGG
The DNA here is from genome assembly GCA_014825685.1 of Pseudomyrmex cubaensis. Classification (NCBI taxonomy): domain Eukaryota; kingdom Metazoa; phylum Arthropoda; class Insecta; order Hymenoptera; family Formicidae; genus Pseudomyrmex; species Pseudomyrmex cubaensis. The sequence goes on from QVOA01020040.1 coordinate 24,407, forward strand.
AGATCCGAGTGACGATTCCCAGACGATTACGCTATTATTTGCACGCGCATTCAGTCACTCGTTCATTTTCTCGAAGGGATTAAACTTGCGCGTTACATCAATCACGTTATTTTTCACGTTAGAAGCACCGTTACTTTTCCTCTTAACAGAGAACAATTATGTAAAAAGTCTGCCTTATTAAAAAATACCGTCCTGTGTGTTGATTACGTTCCTTTTATGGAAATCGCTAATTAACCGCAAGGATGGATCTCCTACGCGAGAGGAAATCCATCTTTGTATTTGCATAGTTACATCTCCGTCGCTCGAGGAAATATTCCGGTATATTAGATAAAACCGTTGACAAACATTTTATATACAAATCCGGAATGACGCTTGTAAGTAACGTGGTTATATCACGCTAGCGCTTGGAAAAGTATTTCTCTGAGTTTTCCACGAGTGAGAAATGAACTCCGGTTGTCCTTCGGTCTTACGTCGGGCTCGACACAAGCGTCGTAAATCATTATTTCGATTTTTTTGCAGCGTAGGCTGCAGGCAATAAAGAAAATTGTTTCGAAAGAATTTGTGTAGAGAAAAAAGAAATGATTCGATCAAGAAGAAGATATTTAAGTACATTTTTTTACATATTTTTTATTTATATAATTTTTAACTTCAAATTCTTCCTTTTAATTTTTAGTTTTTGCGAAAGCTAAAAAGATCGTTAAAACGCGAAGCATTGACATTGTCAATCAATGTCAAATTCGCTCTAATCGATACTGGCGAGCGCAAAAAAAAAAAAAGAGCGTCTCGATTTCGCAGATCGTCTGAGGCAATCAAGAGTGTCGCAAGTATATAAAATTTCCTCGCCCGATTGCTATCTGTTCGAGCATGAGCATTGTGAGGCATGAGCTCGCTCGGGAAACATCCTGTGTGAGGCAAACGCAACGAACGAGCAACGTCGTTACCACAATCAAAGGAGAGCGCGGTAACGGCGTTGCGTAACGGGGTGAGCGAATGTCGGTAATCGTTTAAGTCGAAACAATAGTAAAAGGCGCCTTCCTCCCTCTCTTTCCCCGTCCAGAGACAAAAGCATGACTAGAATCTGTAATTTTAGATCGGATCATATTGACGTCCGATATTCTCGCGAATTTTTTACAGAGTTTATGTTTTTTTTATATAAACTCAGCCCAAGTTTTTGTATTTTTATCACTTTTATATGCACTGCGAGATGCGAAGACGATATGTTGTTTCCGTGGGGAAAAAAACTGATCTTAAATTTCTCGAAATTTGGATCGGAGAAATGTTGATCAAACGATTTTCCCGCAGAGTCACAGTCGAGGAATAGGAGCATCGAGACGTACTGCAAAACTCACAGCATCCCGTGGAATCTAAACTCGCTCCTTTCACCCGTGTTCTCTCTCACGACCGTTGCCGGTTTGATCTCGGCGCGAGACGTATAATACGGTACGTACTACGTGAGCTCCAAGCTGGAAAAGCACAATATTTCCATCACGAAGTGCTTCTAATGATAGGACATGCGGCAAATTATCGCGAGTCGAATATGAGTGAAAGTCATTCGCGGCGATCTGTTCGTTTAATTCCACCAAATCGATGAGTCTTTTGGCTGTGAAATTAATTAAACAGTGTGTTCATTTATTATTGAGATGATTCGTTCGGTTTTTTCTTTTCATTTTTAATAAGTGTATCTCTCTTGCACATTAAATATAAAGTCGCATGTTCTTCGCTTCAGTTTTTTGAGAGGCAAACGTTTCGATTAAATTTTCTTCAACATAAATGATTTAACATAAACAAATTGTAGACTAAGGAAATATAAAGTTGTCTTAGAAAATAACATTATCTAACTCATTAACTCGGTAAAACTTTAACACACTTTGATTGCGAAAATAAAAATACCCAGACAGAAAGCAGCCGAATTATCATCGCGGAGAATTCAAGGTGTACAAAGTAATGATACGAGAATAAGTCACTGCTCGACTCACGAAGGAGTGGCTCTTACTCTCTTGCTACTATTCCGCTGTCATACACACAGACACATACACGTACAAAGCACGCGTGTATAGAATGTAATGACCTGAAAAAAACGTCATGCTGCAATGCGCATAAATCTCGGACATTTGTATCTTGAACTCTTTCCCGCGCACGCGGGTCTTTTTGTGCGATCGAGATGTGTATTCTTGCGGAAAGAACGACGAACTTGTTCTCAGAGATGAAAAAAAAGAAACAATTAAAAACTATGCAAAAGAAAACTTACAATTTAAATTCCAGCAAGATGTCGTTCTAGAAGTGTAAAAATATCTATCACAGTTACTTTTGTGACGAAGTTTTTGCAAAAAGATCAAAAGTTTTTATTTTACAATTTTTACATAATTAAATGCGGATAATTTGCTCGAAATAAGCGAGATATATAAATATTTACGAGTAAAAATTTCAAGTAACAATGTCGAAAAAGCGCGTCGAAGACTTTTGCGAAGATTTTTATCTGACGAAAATTAACTGCCGGTATGGCGCGTTACAGACCGGTTAATTTATTATCGTCCGTGAGTTTAAATTTCGTGGTCAAGTGTAATGATCGGTGCTCTCGAATACGCCACATACGAAATATGCTAAAAACCGGTCATCAACGTCGAGAACATTATTCCCGGCCGATCTGCCAAGATCATGGCCGGGCTCGACCATCGACCGCGGGTCCAAAAACTGCGCCTACGCACATTGACAGTTCTCTTTTTCGGCTTGATGTTACTTTTTCCCGCGCGGAAACGCTGATGCACGTTCGTTTCTCGAAATTTTCTTCTTGACGCAAAATAAATTTGTCTTGTACTCGCGAGAAGTTTGTTTCGTCATAGAAAATTCTCGATATTATCGCGGATTTAAAAGAAGTCCACCGACACTTTTATCGTACAGCGCGGATACAATGTTTGCTCTGGTGTCGACCAACTTTTAATTTCTTATTCATGCGTATGTTAATCGTTCTATCATTTCGCCACTTTCAAAAAAAAACACGTGGTATGTTAATTTACGAAAGCGAGACGAGTGCGCGGATTCAAATTCCCAAATTCAAAAGCGCAATAAATCAGAAGTTACGGAGCATAAAAAGTAAAAATATGTACCTTCGTATTTTCGCGAACACGGAATGAATCTTTAAATCCCGCGACGTTATTCGCATATATTTGCCCGTTTGATATACGTGACCATGAGAATCTCGTTTGATTCGAAATCAGGAAACATTGTGTTCGATGTGAGAAAGAAAAGATGTTAATTTAAAAATTTTTTTAATGTCTCTTAATTGGGACTACAATTAGATTTAAAAAAAAACTCTTGCTACAATTAAAAGCAATTAAAACGGCGAGTGATAATTGAGACTCGCGAGTGTGGGACGACTTGTCGCCGGGAGGAATATCCTCCTAATGGCCGCGACCACTGACTGGATAGTAATTTCGCCGCGAATTTACGCATTTTGCTAGTCTGACGCAAGCCGCGGGACGCAATCCGCTTGTGTCTCCTATGAGCACGGGCGATTCTAAACACAAGCCTGCAGTCACAATCGCGCGGTTGAAACAAACTCTGAGAATCTACGGGAAAACACTTTCCCATGCGTACGCGGAACGCTTCGTCTTCTTTTACCTGGTGCCAGACTCGGCAAAAGGTTAACTCGAGAGAGCTGTTGCGCTCTTTTATCGCATCACCGGCGGCGGCATATTGTCGCTTTTTTTTTTTTTTTTGTTCCCAAGAACAAAACGCTACCGGTATTATTCTCGTGAATTATCGCCGTGCTCGCCTGTCATCGCGCAACGTTTCCGCGTTATTCAGCGTCTCGAAGAACGTTCCTTTATTTCGGAATTCTCGCCGCGCGAGAATTCGTCGTCGATCGTTAAATTGTATTGCAAGCAATTTCGCGAAACGTATTCTCTCTCATTTTTCCTCCTCCACAATAGCCCGAACGTTGGCCCAAACTCCCTCGTCTTCCAGGATCACGGCCGTTCGCCAGGTTTTGCCGATCCTGTTTGGTTGGCGACTTTTTACTCCGGCCCCGAGGACGTTTATTTTTAATTGGACAATCCTGCAACGTGCAGAAGCGACCTTCCGTCTGTTTCCAACCGAGAGATAAAGGAGGAATCTGGATTCTTTCCGCGCTCTTTCTTTCCGGGGGCTCTGCCACTTTATCAATTGTTAATTTATTCCTCCTACTACTATCCGCTCGTTAGTCGAGCCCGCCTTTAAAATCCATTCGAGGCTTGATAAATGTTCTTCGAGCAGCAAATAAACCGTAGTTCAAATATGAAACTATACTATACGTGTATACGTGTGTGAGTGTTTGAATAATGAATCTTTATTAAATCTAAACACAACAATTAAATTGCTATCGTCATTCGAAGTAAGGGGATACTTAATATCATTTGCGATAGAGTAATAGCGCTGTCGCAAATTGACGCTTTCTCGCCGCTAAAGATCGTCTCTCTAATCGCTCGATATTCGCCTTCGAAAATTGTCGAGTTTAAACCGCAAAACCGCGTCAGACTGAAGTCCGACCGTCATTAGACTCGTCGCGCTTGCGAAAGAGCGCGGGAGTCTGTGAGCGTCCGCGAGAACGAGTCTGTGCCGTTTTTTTATAAATGAGTCTCTCTCACGTGCATCGAATTTGCAAAACAAATGAAACGAATGAACGAGATGAAATTTAATTTATTGACAGGATATATCTCTCGCCAAAGATATAATCAAATAAAAATAAAGAAACGTGATTTAAGCAAGAAGATGTGTGTAAATTTTCCGTTTGCAGAAGAACTGGTTATTTCTTAATTGCTTCCTGATCGCGCGCGACTGATTGACCTAACCCAGATTTTTTTTTTTTTTTTTTTTTTTTGGTTTCACTCGGAAGAGCACTCCCGCGAGTTTATTTTACTTTCCATCAGCGCAAGTACATACGTAACGCGCTCATATAAATGCGCTCTTTCGCGCTCTCGTTCCCACCGAGAGATTATCGCGCCGGAGAAACACACGGGCCGCATAATCTACTAATGATCGCTAATCGCATTTACTTCAACCGTAAGAAACGTAGAGAAACGTAAGTTCGATGAATAAAATTAGGAATCCCGAGTGCGGCAAGAGAAAAGTTAAAATTACGCATCATAAATTCGTAAAAAAAAAACCAGTGGCATAAAATTATGCAAACTCGCGGAAACTGGCGTTGCCAGAACGACGAGCCGTTTTTTTTCTCGTACAAAATACGCGTTTACGCAAAAGAACTTTTATTATCGAATCTATCTGCTCTGATTGAGGAAAAACTTGCAACCGCGTTGCCTTCAGGGTCAACGAAATTGCGACAGTTTATCCGCTCGGTAATCACGCCCTTCGCGGTAATCACACGGACTGCCACTATCACGGTTACTCGGGGGTAAGCGGCGCGTTAACGAGAGCAGTGAACGTGATCTCGCACGCGCGTTTACGCGCGCGGACCGCGTATACAGGATCGTGAAACGGACGGTTGCACGTGTCGGGCCCAGAATGTCCGCGCGAAACGGACCCGCGTCGCACGTGACCAGCGCGCGCTTAGAAAGCAAGCTCGGGTCTCTAAGGAATGTCCATTTAGCAATCGCTCTCTTCTGGGTCCCCGGAATGGAAACGCGAATGGAAGTGCGAGCTGAGAGAACGACGTCGAGAGAGCGCGACTTTGCGCGCGTGACAGAGAATTTTTCGTAAACAACTCGGGGGATTGTCGACGGAACGTTAATTTTCAGGTCCCAGACGCTCGGAAGCTCGTGACACACAATTTTTAAGAATTTAATATCTCAATATTATTAATAATTGTTTAGAAAAAAACGAGAGGGTTTTTAGAGACACCAATATTTTACACCACTTTTAATTTTGTCGTACAGCGATAATAACAGCCGATTCTTGTTCGCGATGATGAAAAACTGGCAGCTTTGATAAATTGCATCGAACTATGACCGAGTGGTTTTATTAGCGATTTATACCACTGTGCGATTTTGCAAACCACTTTTTAAAATCAAATCTAAACAGAACTCATTTCGAAACACGAGTGACTCTCGCTTTTTCAAACATACTCCATATATATATATTAGGTGTACCGAGCACGTAATATAACGCAATGTAAGCGATATATCCTACAATTACAACCAGAAGCAGGCACAAGGATGCCGTAGGGAACGTATAGATGGTGCAAACAGTTATACACTTTCACTTGAATCTCGTTCAGCTCTTTAGAAGCCCAAGATATTATCCGTGTGCTTTTGCACTTCGAGATCCGTATTTTGGTGGTGGTGTTCGCGAGAATTTGCGCGTCAAAAAGTGCGACTGCAAAATTTCACAATTGAGAGAGAACTTATTATGATAACTACATTCTCTTGTTATTTTTTTATTACGACAGCGAACAAAAAGAATACTGGGAATAGTGCAACTTATTAAAGAAATATATACAATTTTGCAAACGCCCTCCCCAACGTGTCCGAGAATTTATCTGCAAAAGTGACTTTTGTCAGTAACATTTCTCAGCATTCAATTTCCAATCTGAATAATTTTTTTTTTTTTTTGGGATAATCTTGTCTTAAATGAGTATTTATTACTTTTTAATGAGTATTTATTACTGTTATAAAGCTTAGTTTCGTCAGTCAATAAATTCGTTTCGCATCTCGTCTTCCGCGATGGCAATTAAAGGTTTGAGAGCGAGTCGAAATTTTGCTGCGGGTGATTTCGTCGACGAGATAAGCTTATTCATCGCTATGCACATCGCCGCGTCGGATGCAACTGAATTCCCAGGCGTATCGTGAGACGAGGATGACATTCACTCGTCCATTTACGGCGCTTAGCCGTTACAAAAGATGTTTCTGTGTTATATATGCGTGCTTCTCGCATAATAATCGGGTTCAATTTTTTTTTTTAATATGCCCGAATCATGTTTCACGAAGCAAGTTCCGATTGAGTTGTTTATTGCGATTACACCATTAACAAACATCGTAAAAGCTGTGCGCGAAGATTCAACTGTGTTCGCTTCTCTTAAATATTTATAATCAAGAAATAAATTTAAGATAGCGCTTTTAGTGTTTTACTGTTTGTTCTCTTCGGGATCTGATGCACAATTAATTTTGCAATCAAGAGAGTTAAATTTAAAGGACTAGCTCGCGTTGTAGCCATATTGAATTATGACGTCAGAGACGAGAAAATATATTCGCTTAAAATTTCTGGTAATTTCTTTTTAAGTTCTTCTAAAAAGTGGGCCAAATCACTGTCGCATTAAATTCCCCAATTTTTTTCAATAATTTATAAACAAACAGGAAGAAATGATCTCGTTTCTAGCCGGATTCAAGTGGAAGATTTCGTCGCATCATCTCTCGTTCACTTCCTATAAATTAAGCGCAGATACGGACGAATACTCTCTCGCGCTTTCTCTCGTATTCGGTTTGTATGAAAGTGACACGACTCTTTATTCATTGCTCTGTTCTTCAGTTCTCTGTTCGTTATGCTTGTTTTGTTACCCGAATAAAAAAATCTTTATTTCACGAACAGTCGCAAGACGCGCACGTTAACGACATAGATTCTGAATAGCAGTGATTTGAAATTTAAATCACTCGGGTTTTCTTTTATTATTTTCACTTGTCAGAGATCGTTTTAGTCGTTTGAATTTTTACAGATAAAAAAAGAGTTACGTCATCATTGCGTAATAATATTATATAGAAAAATATAAAATACATATATATCTATAAAATTTATATTAAAAGAAATACAAAAGTTCGTAAAAGTTGTTAAAATTACAAATACATTAACAATATTTAAAGATTTGAAAAAAACTTACAAAAAATATTCGAACTGATATTTATCGGTTAGACTTAGATTAAATTGACACAAGCACAAAATGTTTTAGACTTAGTCTGTCACGTGATAAATGACAGTCGATAAGAATAATAAGAAAAGGAATATCTATATCAAATTTTTTTTTCTGCTCACCGGATTGAGCGCGGAATATTAACTTGGGCTTGATTTAGGGATGCTCGACTCGCTGACAACTCACGGGTACTCGACATGCCAGCTCCCAGCTCGCCTCGGACTGACTGCACGGGCCCCCGAGGACCATAGTGGGCCCCTTCTTGATTCTACTCCTCGAACGATTTGCTTTCACTTCGCGGTACCGTGCTAGCGGTACCGCCGCGCGCCAATCATTGATAAAGATAAAGATTCGATCTGCACGTTGCTGCAAAGCATTCTCGGACGCTTCGCACAGAAAGCGCGAGGTCTTAGAACATCAGAATATTACATGTGTGATTATTATTGCACTTGTATACTTCGTGGCGATTTATAATTGCAAATGATTCATTTTTAACGCAAACAGCTTATCCTTACGGTGAAAAATATTGTGACAACCACTGTGTCGTCTCACTGCAAGATGTAATACAAGTAGAAATTTTGTACAATACTGACATATACATGATATAGAGTGTAAAAAATGAAATATAAAAATTCTTTGTATCTAAATAATTACAAAAATATTTAACTGGATGAATCATTATCATCATCATCATCATCATCGTCATCATCGTCGTCGTCTTCTTCAATAGAGACATCCTCCCGATGCTGTTTAGGATTCCATCGTCGCCAAAGAACTTCTCTTACTGTAAATTCTGAGAGTATATCAGGACTAGTATTACTAATGTCTTGGGGTACCGATGACGGCCACAAAACTTGCGCGAACAATGTTTCCTGTTGCAAATAGCATTTAATTTATCAAAAAAATTCTTTTTTTTCAATATTTTCTATTAAGTATATATACATTATATATAAATACTTACTTTAGCAGCAGTTTCGGATTGTCTATTGAATCCATATAAAGTCTCCCACGTCATGGTTCGCTTAGTCTTAGCAGTGTCGACGAGTAAGGTGTCTGCATCTATCACTTCAATTATTACAATATAAGAAGCATGATGGAAGGGAGGTCCGTGTTTATATAGTACTGAAATATTAAGTTAGTAGATATGTCAGATGATGCACTCAAGTGGATATTGCACATGCTTCTTTTCGTACAAAAATATTTCTACAATAAAAAACAAGCAATACTAACAAAACTCTCCACCATATTTGAAACCAGGCTTGACCACCCATCCTTTACTCCTGTAATAATGGTAAACCACGTAATTCTGTAGAAATTCCGAGCTCCTTTTGTTGAAGTACAACCACGCGTCGTCGATGTCCATTAGGTTACCGTCGAAATTCACCAGCTGCAAACAACCTAATCCAAAAAGAAGAAAGAAGGTCTCCTCGAAAGTGAGATGCAAAGCCTCGCGGACCGGAAAACCTTCGTCCTCGATCCTTGGCTTGATGTTTTCTAGATAATTCTCGGTGTCCGAGTCGCTATCTGGCAAAACCAGTAGTTTTCCTTGTATTTCCTCTTGGTTACGATTATTTTTGAAGTCGTAATAATCTGTAAAAAAATTTCATACATAAAAATGGTTTTATCTACTCTCTTTTCTTAATAAAAATATACATATATAAGTATGTTCTATGTATAATTATACATATTTTATATAAATATATATATGATTCTATATGAAAGCTTTTTTTACCAGGCAAGTTGCTCAGTTCTTCGTTTTTTTCTTCTTCTATAGAACACTCTTCTATCGAGTTAGTATCACGTTTCTCGGAGTCTTTATTAGCAATGACATATATGTCGTCTTCTTCTGCAGAATCCAGAACGACCTCATCAATGTCTTTTGAAATTGCGTTGATTTCATCTTCTGTTTTATTCCCATTTTTGGAAGTTGATGGAATTTCAATAATGTCACTGTTGTTTTCTTCTTTGTCGTTCAAAACAGTATCTTCGTTGTTATGTTTGACTTCTTCAACTTCTGCAATCATTAAAGTTTCACTACACTTTAAAAATAATTTAGTATTACATCTTTATAAATTTTATTTTAGTATTATATTTTTATATATATATTTTTTATAGAAATTATATTTTATATTTTTCTATTTTATAGAAATTATATTTTGTATGTTACTAAAAGTTTTTGTTTTTTTTTTAATTTTAAACCTGTTAAGGTAGATGAAGAAGCAGCGTTTAATTCCTTAACATCTTTCATCCATTCTTGTCTACGGTACCACTGTCTGTTTCGAACAACCGGAGGTGCTCCAAATCGCGCTTTACCGAAAATAGGATTACTACGTGACAATGATCCTTTGCCAAAATATCCCTATAGATAAAATTTAATATTTGCTATTATTCCCTTTTTCTTTAAAAAAAAATTTAATCTTATAACATTTATTTTTATAACACACACGTTGTTATATACCACTCTGATCTGGTCAGGTTCAATTATGCAAGCACCTATATCTGTAAGATGTGCTGTATACGTTGGCCATTCCTCTTGTGATCCATTTATTGGAATAGGAAATGGCATCTGCTCTTTCGGTTTTACTCTATGCTTTTTCTTCGGTTCTCGTAACTCCATGTTTTAACTATAAAATATAAGATTTTATGTTGAATAGTATATCACATCTGTTAGACACACAGCTGTTAAAATGTTACTGAAACAATACAAAGTCAAATTTAAAGTACCAGTTTTTCAAACTTTAGATAGAATTATTGACTCTTTCACATACAAAGAACTTCAGAGAAATATTAATATTATTTCTGATGTATAGAAATAATAAAAAAAAAAAACATTACATTTATATGCAATTATAACTAGTTATTATTGATTATTAGTGTTTACTTGTAACTTTTTAACGACTCTCAGACTCTTGTTACGTCTGTAACATTACACCTGGTTACACCAGTTATTTACTTCTTCGAAAAATAACCTGTGACTGGTCGTGAGGTTTGGTTAAATCAGATAAGTCAAGTCAGGTTAAGGTCTTTGCACGTGACAAAAATGCCCATTGCCACCATTGCCGCGTTCCGTTTGTCAGTTTCTCGCTAATGGAAGATAATGTTGGTCAGTGATTGGTTGGTTTGCTTACAATCTTACGGTTACAACTGTAATGTTTATTCAATTCAAATGTATGTGGTTTTGTAAAGACTATAACATGATAATTAGGATAACTGATAATACAATATTCGATAAAACCAATTTATTAATTTCTGAATATCAAAAACAGACTACGTACATGTTATATTATACTATAAAATACATATCATGCTATGTATTATAAAGAGTACACAATTATAAATAAGTTTAATCGATACGCAACAATGACATTGATCTTTTGCAACTTATAAACCTGGGAGAAAAACATTCTTCCTAAGAAAATTTTTGCTTACTTCGCAGCAATTTCTAGCATTTCTGCTACATCGACGATCTTCTCCCGCGGTTTTCCCAATTGTTTGCCACGCTCTTGTTCAACGCGATCGATTTTTTCCCAATCCTTGTACGACACGATCTGAATTCCCTTGGAGTCCAGGATCTTACGCAGATCATCACAGCCTGATTTATTCTCACTCGAGGATGCCAATTCTTTGCAGATCAAGTTGCCGACTTGGAAAGCGTTTGTCATGGTTGACAGAATGACGCCGACCGGTCCAGTGGCCGCCCATCCTGCGCTATAAAGATTGTCGTCGACCTTACCGGAAATGTTCTCTACACGTCCCTTCTTAGCATCAAACGGAATCGAGTCGTCTATCTGTACGGACTTGTAGCCGATGCTGCGAAAGGCCAAACCGCAAGTGATCATCTCGAATTCGCCGGTCGTCTCGGCCGACTGATCCTGAATCGTCTCGCCCCGCAGACGGTTCACGGTGAACTTGATGCTCTCTAGTTCGTTCGCACCATGAAATTCCAATGGACTTCGCAGGAAGATCGGATGTAACTCTTTGATGTACGTCGAGTCGCTTACGGATTCTTCTAAAGACTTGAGCATAAGTTCTGTCAGTCGTTTTCGAGGCCTTGCTAGAGTCGGCACAGTCTCTCGCACACCCACAAAGTCTTGAGATCGCCAGAGAGTCTTGCATTTTTCCAATTTGATTAGTTCGCGCAGTTCTGCGATCGTAAGCGCGGCTTGCAAAGGTCCTCTTCGTCCGACTAAAATAACTTTTTGTACTTTGCTGCGAGATAACTGTTCCAAGGAATATGACGTGATGTCGGTATTCTAAAATAATTGAAGTTTAAAAAAAAATTTTAATTATGATAAATCACGAAAGAGATCAGAAATTAAGGACAGAGCTACCTTCAATTTGTCAATCGGCGACAATAGAATCCTCGCAATATCAACGGCCACATTGCCGTGACCTAAAACAACCGCTTCTTCCGTATCCAAATTAATGTCTAGATCTTTATCAGCTGGTACTCCATTGTACCAACCTACAAAACGACGACCTGATATCACATTGTTTAAATTTTCCCCTGGTATATTAAGTAACCGATCGTTTTGGGCGCCGTATGTCTAAGAGAAAATAGAAAAATAGAAAAATATATAATTGGTAATTAAATATTGATAAATTTTATTGTTGTATAAAACTCTAAATTCTGGAAAGACATGAAAAGGTGAGAAGTAGAGATTCAGTCAATTTTCAATAGAACACGTACTAGTAGCACTGCGTGATATAATTGTCGCAGCTGATTAATCGTAACATCTGTACCGACGTTGATATTGCCTAGAAATTGAACGCGTGGATTGGTCGCGGTCTTGTGGAATGTGTTGATGACGTTCTTCACTTCTGGATGATCCGGAGCGACTCCAAAACGTACTAGACCGAAGGGAACCGGCAGTTTTTCGAGTATGTCAACTTTGACATCATTCGAACACTAACAATCAAACGTAAATATTGTTTTTAATGAGAGATGTAACAAAACATATTTTATTATATTGTTGATTGTTAAGATTGGTTTAGTGTTTTACCTTTAATAACTGCTGTGCCGCGTAAAACCCAGCTGGACCTGCACCGATAATGCATACTTTCTTTTCTGTATGCTGTTTGGTGGACAATAGGCGAATACAGTTCCTAATCAAGTTGCGCTTCATCTCTACGTGTGTGTGACAGCGTTGATCTAAAACGTGACACTTTGTATTTAACAGTTTCAATATATTCCAAAAAAAATCTCTTCGCCGAGACCTCGCACAACGCCGTTCTAAGAATTACAGTTGACAGTACAGAAATCGTCCTTGTTTAAGTAGCGAAATTTCGGTCACCGTTCTATGTATTAAACATGACACCAAGACATCCCAACTTAGCTGTGATAAAGAAACCAAGCGTGACCCACAATTACTTCTTGAATCTGCAACTGTTCATCAACCCGTGTTATTCACGATTAAATTATTTACAAAATAAAGAGAAAAATTACTTGAGCATAAATAAATACATATTTTAAAAGTCTTATTTTTTAATAAAAATATATAATTACCATTTTATATTTCATCTTCCCATGCAAGCACATTGAATCCAATAAATTAAATCCAATAAATTAAAATACTTACAAAGAATAGACACTCTTTACAATGAAGTAATAAGCACAATTTATTTTCTTTGATTTTGTTATATAATATATAAATATAATATTTAATATAATATTTAATATAATATTTAATATGTGTATAATATTTAAAATTATATATTATTTGTATTTATGATTATATAAATACATGTTCCCTTTCATATACATGTACACATAACATATATAAAATTACAATAACATACATATATAAAATTGTGTATTATATTTACATATAATTTCATTATTCTGTCTTGTTCCTTTTATATTTTACTCATAACATATGAGTATTGATGGTCAACATACCACTTGGTCATCCAATCATTAATTTCTTTTATAGTGGGAAACGCGTCACATTCTGGAAAAAAATATTTGTCAAATATGAACCGTGCTATACTTGCTATTTTCTGCTGCAATACTGTTAGTCTTGTAAAGAAAACAAATAGCTTGAAGTTTTTAAATCGTTTTGTTAATTATGCCTCTTATCGAATAATTTATGTAAAAAAACTTAATATACAACGCGCAATATTTATAAACTACATGTATAAAGTCTAGATAAAGCAGAAATTTTTTTATTTTTATATTTCCATGAATCTTACCCTCTAAACCTATTACAGATATTATCGACCAAACCATCCTATGTTTTTTCTGTTCACTATCCGAAACAGTAAGAATTTTATCCAAATAATTCAATACTTTTTCATTAGGCTGATAATTTTCCAATCTGATGCGACAGCCTTCGTTGTCGCCAATTATTCTAACGTTTCTGTCAAAACAATTTCCTAGAAGATACAACAGACCAACATTTAAATGCGGTAACAGAGAGTAGTTTGCAAGAGTTAGAGTTTGTCCAGTTCGAAGTCCTTTAACTCGATTGCAAACTTCGATTATTGTCTTATAATTGTCGATGTCGGAGGAAAATTGAAAGCTCAATATCTCTTGATTCGGATCCTCTTGCTGTTCCCTCGTAATCTTTGCGGATGGAAAGCAAATGGTAGTATCAATCTCTTGTTCTCGTACAAGTGTGTCGAAGGTATTTAATATGTGTAGGCATATCGCGTCGGAAAAGCGCGAACTGCGTACTTTCGTGAATAATTTCCCCGTTTCAATTTTTAATAACTCTTCCGATAATATTTGCAGATGCATCTATAAAAAAAAAAAATTAAGCGCGCTGTAAATACCTGCATCTCCATGGATGTTTTTTAGAAAATACAAAAACAAATAAAATAAATTTTTAATTTCTGAAGACTTTAAAATTTAGTTTTGGCTCGAGAAACTTACAATGTAATCTATTTCTGTTGGCAAATTGAACAATTGTGTCCATTCCCTCAGCAGTAATAAACTCTCTTTTAAATTATGCCTCTTGCAACGTTCGTTGTAAGAATCGATGTTCAAATCTTTAAACGTGATCTTATCGCGCGGTACTGGTTTGATTTTAAACCGGCCGACTATCATACACGCGTTATTTAGAGGACTGTTTAATCTACAATTTGTAATATATTGCGAAGAAACCATGCGCTGGATGTTATTTAGAATAACATCGTCCTTTGCACAATACTTGTGAGCGTTCTTTGCACGATACGTTCTTATGTTATCTTCTATAATCTGACATTGATGATGTTTGAAGAATGCGCTGCATTCAACAATTTTTTGCACAAAACTCGGCGGAATATCGTCCTGACTAAACATCGCGTTTTTAGGTTGCACTTTGCCGTAGTGTTGCCTGAGAATGTCCAAGTGCGCTGCCACGTGATCTTTGCCTTTGAATTTGCGACAGAATACATATATCTCCGAATTCCCTCCTTTGCTGGTAGCTGGTTTTATTACAATGACTTCATGAAAAGTGCAAGCCAGCAAGTACATAAGACACACGGATTGATGCTCGAAAAGCGTGAAGAGCTTCAGCAAATAGTTTCCATCTTTCTGCAGAATGTGCATGCAAGCCACAGTCTCGCACAGATGCAACTGCGCCACAACGCTCTCCTGCTCTCCCGGCATGTTCGTGCAGTTTATACTGCCGTCTGCGGTGACCAGCAAGACCTGTTTGTCTACGTCGAAGGAGCTGACTTTCTTTATTAGATCTTCTAGATTTTTCACGTTCATGATATCGCCTGTGTTATCCTCGCCGAAACACCAATGCTGCAGAGTGTGCTTGATAAATCTGTCGTCCGTGATCATGCAGTCGTAAGCGTTATCCTCGCAGTAAGGATTCAAGCTGGTGGCCAACCAGTTCCACTCTAAATTTCGCGTATTTTCCACCAGCCAATGATTCAAAGCAGTAACAAAAGCACCTGGTGCCTCGCACAGATGCACAGATTTGAAGCAATTTAGCTTTTTGTGACAGATCTCGTTCAATGGCACCAGTGGAAATGTAATGGTGATTTCGTAAAACTTAATCCAAGCTTGAGTCAATAATTCTGGTTGTGCATGTTTTTTCACGTCTTGAATGACATTACCTGCTTTGTTCATTTGATGTGTATGATGTTGCCATTCATCCTGTTTGAAGGTATTAAGGCGACTCTTTACTTGATTTAGGCCACTTTTCAACTCTTGTAAATCATTATGTGACCATGATGGCTTTTTGAACATGGATTCTGGATTGGGTAATGTGTATGAATCTTTTTCTGCATTTGAAATTATAAAGTATTTCTCAAACAACTTGTTTATGTCATATAGTGAATTAGTAGTCAGTTCATCATACTTTTTATCTCCCATTTTCTGTCTCTTTGTAGCAAAGGTACTTTGTTCTTCATCCATTATAACTTCAAATTGCAAGCATAATTCTATTTATCAACATTTGCAGATAGCTTCTTCAGCATTTTTATTTTTGAACTTTTAGTATTTTTCCTACATGTAATAAGATTTCTATTATCTGTTTGTTATATTTCTATTATCTATTCTTGTTATTGTTGTATTACATCATTGTTGTATATCATTAACCAAAGTCAATACTTAAGATAAACAAATATCAATGAAAAGAATTGAAAAGAATTTCAATGTTTCTACATTGAAATTTTTTCTTTTTTTTTCTAATATCTTGCTGATTAAAATGCATGTATTCGTTTTAAATATAAGAATGTTTGCGTTTCGCAAAAAAAAAATAGTGCGAGAAAAATGTAAGAAAAACGTAATTAAACTAGAAAAATTTGATACAATCTCGTTTGATAGTTTCAAAAGAATTTGTTGATCACAAACGATAAACATTGAGGTTAGTTTTTTTGAAATGTTATTATCGGCGTTGTCTCGGCTGGCAATTAAAAAAACAATCGTAAAAACTCACATGTCAGAACAACTTGCACGTTTAAAAGTTGGTTTTTTAACGAGTTTGGTATTTTCTCACGCACATGTCAACGGTCATGGAATAGCAAGATATGTTAGATAATATTAGGCCTTAGGCCTCATCTACATTGATCTCGTGTCGCAGTCGCGGAACTCGCGATTGATCGATTCTGCGAGTTTCCGCGACTGCGCTCGCGATAGTTGCCGTTGTAAATGAGGCCCAAGAATGAGCGACAAGCGAAACTAGTCAGTTTTGATCTGTGGTTGACGATTAACTTGCGCGGTCGATTATCCATTGTTTATTGAAATATTACTTCACTTATAGGTACGTTTATATTCTCAGTAGTTATTTGTTTAATAGTTATTTGTTATTTTAATAGTTATCCTGTATAAATAATATTTTTCTCTCATATGCAACAAACTAAGAGATTCTAAAGAATGGGCGCGCTAAAACTATTTTAATCACATAAATACGAATCGATTTTTAAGACTGATGTTTTATTTGCAATTGTTGGGATAAAGAATAAACACAAACATCTTTTTTCAACACATTTATTTCAATATATCTTTGCGAACGATTTGATTTATTTACATGGCGCTCGGTACGACAATGATCTAAAAGAAATGTCGTTGTGTTTTTATTAATAATTATATGAAACATGTGTGTGTGTGTGTTTACAGGAAGCTCGTCTTGCTGCGGCTGTTTAATGCAGCCGAAAACTACAAGGAAAGGAGAAGCGATTGTCATTTTGGTAGCGGCTTCCTGCGGGATGCGCTGCTCCGATCGTCAGTGAGTGCAACGCTCGTCGCATGTGCGAACTCTTCTATTTCCTGTAGCCCAGCTTGCGTAAAGCCTTCAGATCCACGTTGCCGTAATAATCTTGGCTGAGAAATGTACGAAAATATCGTTTAACTCTCGTCTTCGCTTTGGAACCGGGTGAAGTTGTGCGCATGCGCCAGTTGCCGCCATTTGTCGCCGAGCTTTGAATTGTCGTCGCTTATTGGTCGTGATGGCGTTGCGAGCGCGTATTTCTCGCGCGCGTACGTATACGCGTTCCGGCGAGAGTTTCGAACGACGACATCGAGTGCGAAAAATATCGGAAGTGAAAAAGAACTACGTGTATAGTTCGATTGTTATCGGGCGCGAGTGATGATCGAATGTTAATAAGTGAGAAAGTGAAACTGACAATGAGATTCGATGAGAGTGGACTTCGTCGATGGAGCTGTCAATTGCGCGGGAGCGCGGGAAAGCAGCATGGCGAAAGCAGTATCATCGAATCGGTGAGTTTGTTTTGTCTTTTTTTGTTTGTTTTTCTTTTCGTACGCGCTGATGTTGATCGGTTATGCTCGCGAATAGAATTAATTGATTTGACAGAAAACAATCAGCGCGCGTGTTCAAGTGTTCCAGTTTTTAGTCGACACATTTGCGTATGTTCATTATTTGATCGAGTTATTGTATACGTATATACATTATTATTAGAGTATAGCTTTTTAAACATGCAACATGGTGAGTGACACAGAGGCTATGCTAGAAAGGAACTAGTAACTGTATGGAAACTAGTAACTGTACAAGTGTTATATGATATACATTGTAACATTAACAAATATTAATATGTTAATCGATGGAGATATCGATTAGAGGTCGAGAATTTTACGAGATAATACGAGAGATAATTGCTCATATTCTTACCACATGCAACGTAGTCGTATATATATATATATTCTGCATTTTTATAAACATATTAATATGATTATTTGACATTCTTATTAAATCGAAAATATGATTTAATATATTTCTTTTAATACATCACAGAATATAGGATTATAGAAAAAAACATGCGGTGAAAAATAATAGAAGTCAAAATTTCTTCGTAGAATGTTTTTCTTTTTCTTTTTTATTACACGAACTTTATACTTAAAACTACATGACAGACCGAAACTTGCTCACACATCAGCGCCAAGAATCGGAAAGTTTATCGAATGAAAAATCGCGTGTAAATCTCCGAGTTCTGATTCCGTGCGTAATAAACAAACTCGATTTTATCGTTTTAATTGCGTATTTTCACTGTGGGAATTAAAACTGATGTGATTCTCGTTAATTTAAATTGTTCGTATTATTACATGCAGAAAAATTTTCATTACTTCTATCGTTGTTACGAAATTACAAATTTTTTTTAACATCTATTTTCGCGGCACAAAGAGAACGGTGAAAGAGAATTAAGAACAATTAATTAATGGGTAAAGAAAGAGATAGATTAAAGATAATAAAGAGAGAGATAGCATTTAGAAGAAATTAATTTAGACGAAATTATGGTTTTTTATATCTATTGAAAAAAAACAATTGTTATATTTAATATATAAATATAATTATACAAGACATTACAACTAATACAAATTTTATAAAATATCAATACTTTTGAGCATTTGTCAAAAAGAGTTTTTTTTATCGTATTGGTTTATATACTTTTTTGTAAAAAAACGTTTAATTATTCTTTCTGTATTTTATATTCTATAAAAATAACACGTGTATTTTCCGTATTTATTTTAAAATTTATCCTACGGTTTACGTAATCAGTATTGAATTTTTCTCAGATTGTGTATGTGTATATGTAGTAAGAAAGGAAGGGAGAGAAAAAAAGAAAGAAAGAGAAAAGAAGAGTAAGATTGAGAAAAAGTAGAGTACAGGAAGACAGAGAAAAAAATAGAGAGCAAGAGTTTAATACAATTTATTGATAAAATCGATATAAATTCGAACAATCGCAATAAATTAAAAGAGGAACAAAAAAAGGAAACGACACCTTTATTGAATTTTAATAAAAAACATAAAAATTTTGTTTTTAACACATAAGTAGAACCCACGTTTGTAAAGAACTACATTTCAATTAAAGATCTCTATATTTCGTAATTCTGTAACAATAAGTTACAAAAAAAAAATAGAATTCGATAAAAAATAAGTAATCACACGATAGTAACGAAGAAAGGAGAAGAAAAAAGAGAAAAACACAGAGATGAGTAAAGAGTAAGAAAGGAAAGAGCGAGGTAAAATTCAGGATTTATTCCTGAAGGGGTGAGGAAGGCCTCGCGGGCCCTCCCACTGTTGTGGGCCTGGGTTTCAGGACTGCCGGTTTTCTGGGCTCGCTCTGGATACCGGCAAGCAGCTCGCTCTTCCGGATGCTCTTCAGGTCCAGGTCACCGTAGTAATCCTCACTGTGAAGCAAAACCGAGAAAAACCCGGGGGTCAGGACACATGCTACGCGGTGCACGCTACTTGCGTATTGGCGGTGCTCTTATCGTTATGCTTGCAAACAAAGATGCACACATAGAAGATACACATAAAGAGCGGAGCTTAGTCAGAAAACTTGCAGAGAGACAGTTTTTTTTCGGAAAAATTAATAATATTAGTAGTTACGTTAAACAAAAATTATTTCTTGAATTTTTTATGCGTAAAAGAAAGCGAAACGTCTGTGTGCAAATTTTCGTGACCAAGATCGTTGCGAGTCGCTAAGCACAATTATAGATACCGATTGCTGTATCAGTTTGCATATCGAAAAAAGTTGAGATAAATATTATATGTCATATTGTTGTTGCGGAAAGGTTAATTCTAAATTGCAGTTTGTTTGGCAATTTCCGAAAGGAAACGACTAATGTTGTAACAGAAAATATTAGAACGAGATGGCAGAGACAGAGTTAACATATATATGTAGGTTAGCCACAAGTTAGAAGAAATCATTAATAAACATCATCATTATGTTACTAACACGGATACTGTCTGTTCGATAAACATCGCGTGCTAATTAAGCATTTGTTCGACTTTCACAGAAAAAAAGAAAGAAGTTAGTTCACATGGCGCGCGCGATTCTTCAATTTTTGCGACTTGCATACACAATTTCCGTTTGGCTGTTATTTTTTTTACAGTATAGTTGCGCAAAACGTCATTAACCGCCGCGAAGGCGTGTTCTGCAACGTGAATTATTTCCTCAATTACAGGATCGTCCGCGCGAACGTAATTTCTTCCGAAAGCTCTCGAACACAATTCCTCATCGAATAAGCTCGAAAGTTTTTTTTCGCGAATTGTATATAATTATCGAGATAATCGAAGATCTTCATAATACGCCCGCAAATTCGTTGAACACACCTTCGTTAACTTGCGCAGCCGACTTTTCATCGCGCATATCTTTTTTCGCAGATTATTTCGTTAATTCGATTAAGCATTCTACGCACTTAATATCGTTAATGAACAATCACAGTTTGCATAGAACTCTATTGGCTGTTGCGATTCTCACGATCGCGATTTCTTGACGGAATCTTGAACCCTTTTGTGGTTCATTAACTGTTGCGCGTAATCAGAATACAGATTTCCGATTTCGATGTGGATTATCTGTTCTCATTAAAAGTCAAGAGTAATACTCGTAGTAAAATTTATAATAATCGTCTCGAAACTAGGTCACAGTTGTGCAAGAAGAAAACTAGAAGAAACCCGTTTTGAAAACCGTAACCGGCATAATTTTTTTCGCGTTTGTGAAACTTGACTCTCTGTCTAAAGTGTGTAGTTTTTTAAATTTCTAGTCATTTACTCCTTCTATTGTTTTCTTAAAAAAAAAAAAAACAATAATTGTCGAGACTTCTTCTTGCATTGTCGACATGTGCGATTGTCACGATAGAATCGTATCTCTAAAGGATATGCTCACCATCCGGGAACGTCCTCGGGATCCTCGCAGGCGCCGCTACCGTCGGCGTCGCCGATCTTGAAGACGGTGCCGATCGGGCAACCGTACTCCCTGGCGATACCCTCGAGACATATGTAGTACTTTCTGCAATCCTCCGGATGGGCGTGTCTGCTAAAGCTGCCGGATGCGCCGCTCACTTCGCCCGCGGCCGGACACGTGAAACCATTGGCGACCTCTGCGCGAAAGACGCAGATAAATAAGATACGTATATCGAGAGAGAAAGTCAACGCGTTATTGTGTTTTACTGATCGCGAGGTCTCGAGTATAAATAACATTAAGATGTCCATATTCATGAATTTACATCTTCGTTATTTCCGTTATTTATAGGACATGGAGAAAAAAACTGTTTCTTGTGTATTAAGACTTCAGATTGCGCATGTAAATGTATGTAAAACCTTTCGATTGAGACTAGCTAGAATATTTAATCGGTTCAGTCGATGTAAAAATCTCTCAACTCGGTTGAAGTGTCCGTCTCGCGTAAGTGAGTCACGGTCGGTCTCGCGGCACTGCCTCGCCTCTTGATAATGCGTATATTTAAAATATATTATATTAACGATAAGAAGACGCATAAAACTGCAAACAATTTTTACGAAAGGAACATTTTAGGCAATGTAACAAATAAAAAAACTAGACATAAGGAGGTAAAAAGAGAAGACAGAAACAGTTTTGTGTTGATTGCACCGTTTGAAATAGAGAGGCGAGTTCGCGAATCGGTTTGACGTGGTGTACACATTCTATACATGTTCTATTATCGGCGTCAAATCGACCGTGACGAGTTCCTGGGTGACTGGACCAGGAATAATCCATACAGGTCTTTCTTTGTCATAACGACTCGATCTAAAATCGTAATACAGTGACGCGAGAAAACTTCGAAGAGAAATTATAACGATAATTATTTAATTCGCAGAAAAATCTGAAAAACTATTAGACAAAAACTGTTAATATTTATTTAGAATTCATTAGATTTTTTATTGTTAGACTCGTTTCTTTATAGAATCTCGAGACGAATAAATCAATCGTTTGAGACATTTGTTTATAATCGAGCAATTCGCGACTGGTATCTTCGAACTTTCGGACCGAAATCGGTACCTTCGTTTCTGCATTCGGGCACTTGGTCGGCCCACATGCACACCCTGGCCTCACGGTCGTAGGCCAATCCGGGACTGCATTGGTAGCGGGACGCCTCGCCGTTCCAGCAGTTCCAGAAGACGTCGCACTTCTTCTCGTCGGCGAAGATGCCGTACAGGCGGGAACAGTGCGGCGTGCTGATGGGCGGCTCGAGCTGCGTGCGCTCGCCGCAGTCCACGTTGTGCAGGTAATCGCAGTTCTCGGTGAGGAACTTGTTGTCGCTGGCGTCGAACGCAAGACCGTTACCGCACGTCTTCAGCTCCGCGACGTTGTTGTCGCATTTCCAGTATTTGTCGCACGATATGTGATGAGGATAGAACCCGAAGTCGTCCGGGCATTTGAAGCTCTCCTGAGCGCTCGTTCCTGAAACGATCAAGTCGAAATTGTGGAGCGTTTTTTATTCGCAAATTTTCCGAAGTTCTTTCAATTCAATTGGAATTCAAGAAATATAAGAAGCGCCACGAAAAGGGGCACTTGATTCCGCGATCTTCGTCAGGAAGTCGGAAAGAGCACGACTTTTACTTTTGAACTCGCGCTACGTTCCTCAGATCGCGGTTGCGACTCCGCCTTCGGCGCGATAATCCTCATCATTTCTCGTAGAAAGTCACGAACTCTAAAATTAACCGCCGACCTCGAGGGAAAAAAAAGTTCTTCCCCGTTATTCCATCCCTCTCTTTTAACAGATCGCGAAACAACGAAGCGAGCAGAAAATGTCAGGAAAAATAAGTAAATAGATAAGACCCTTTCCTTTCTTTGCACTACTTTTTCACGCCGGTCCCTGTGTTAATTGCGCCTAATTACGTCTCTTTCTTTTTCACGGCGTACGGCGGCGTCTGAATAAGCTAAAATGTCTTATGTAAGGGTGCTGTGCGCGGGACAGTAACTTTCGCCGGGCGCTTTCACTTTGGGCCCGCAGCCAGGCCTCGGTCCGTGACTGGGGCCCTGCCAGCATCCCGTTCACCCGGTTCAAGTCTCTTGTCAATGCGAATTCCCCTGTACACGAGTGCGTAGAGAACCAGCTATAGTATTCACTTTCGTTTTCCGCAGGACTGGTCCCGAAAGCGACTTCGAAATATTCAGGGGGACCGCGGACGAGGCCTCGCTCCCTTCCTCGTTCTACAGCGAGTTTCGTTCGCGTTTGACTTGTTTCGTGAAATGTACGGTGTTAGATTGTTATGTAATTAGATCACACACAGTACGATTATATAAAGCATCCGAATTACATATCGAAGTGAGAAATTTTCCATATCGGAAAAAGTATTCGGAAATTTTATCATACCGGATTGACAACTTGCTTCGACTTGCGTTTCTCGTGCAAATATATTTCAAGATTTGTTTCAACATTCTTCTCACACAAAATGTTTTTCTATTTGAAGAGAAATATTATTAGTATCGTAAGTGATATTTTTCTTGTTATAAATTGTGTTTCTTTTAACTTTGACAAACTTGATTTTGCACGTGCAAAATTTATATGTCAATTTACGAATGATTGAGCAGTTTAGTAAGTTTTTAGTAATAATTTTTGTAACCATGATCTTTGAACGTCGTTTTGATAAGAACAAAATGAAAAGAAAGGTTTCAAGATCGGGGCCAAGGTTATATCGCAGCCGCAAATAAGAAAGCGTAGTAAGTGGTAAAGTTTTTAAGCCACGGAGATGTTTAATTACAGCGAGGTGGTAATTAAAGCGACCGTAAAATCGTCAACTCATTGAGAAATTTTTCTGGTGCACATGTGTTTACACATCCTAGTAATAATTAACGTTTCTACAAAACACATGTAGCAATACTACATGTAGTTAATAATAAGAGAAATCTTGAAAATTCGTAAACAATTTTAACTGTGATATGATTATCTTCTAAAAAGTTTTTTTTTTAATTGAATTGTTGGAATCATCGACTCGAAAAGAATGTGAGAAAAACGTGAGAAAATGGACACACAATTGACACACATTTCTAAGCACATTAAGTGCAAGCAATTTAGAGAGATCAATTTTATCTTAATTAGACACACACATCTATCAGAAAGTATTGTGTGCACATTTAAAAAACATATATTTTGTACACTGTTTATAATCAAAATTTTTTCTCAATTTTGTCACATAGAAAAAAAAATTTGTACGTACATTTCTACACTATGTCACTTTACAATCTGTGGAAACACATTCTTAACATTTACGTAATCTTTTTTAATCTCAAAATTTCAAACTCTATTAATTAAAATAATTGCAACGAAGCTCTCTCTCGATGAATCGAAAACTTGTGTGTGGTCGCGCGCAACATATGATCGCGATTTCGAGAAAGGTTTAAAGACCATCTCCGGGCTCCTGGTTGCGACGTAAAAATTCTCAGTCCCGATCACGATTTGCTCTCCGATGCACGTAAAAGGCGCACTATCCTCTATATATGTACTCTACACACGCGCATAACAATCACACACTGACGATGAAAAATCCCTGTTCACTTCCATCATCATTCTACATCGCGTATCGTCCGAATATTATCGCGTTTCACTCGCGATTTTTTTCCAATTTTAACTTCACTACCCTTATCATATACCCTCGACGATGATGGATGGTTCTGTTTTGTTTGTTTGTTTTGTTTTTTTTTTTTTTTTACGTACCGGCGATCAGTATGGCGGCTATCACGAAGTACGTCCTCATGGTTTAACTGTGGCGCGGAGCGAAATGATTAACGAAAAAAAAAAAAACAGACACTTTTTTTTGTACAAACACCGCCTTCGCTGCGCTGAGAGACAGAACTCTGTGTTTGGACCCTGTCGTTCGCCACCTTTATATAAGTCATTGGTCACGTGTCCACGACTACCACCTCCTACGGCTATCACCTCTTTCTCGGAGAAGAGGTGCACCTCTCTACTTTTCTCGTATTTTCTCTGTCTCACCCGGAGAACTGTCTGTCTATTTTGTCTTTTTCGCGATGATGATATCCCTTTCCTTTCTCTCCTCCTTTCTGCTATTTCACCGCCCCTTGCTATCTTCCTTTTTCTTCGTGTTACGAGAAAGATCTATGGAATGAAATAGCATCTAGTGTGTTCTCGACGATGATTCCATTCTTCGTCGTCGTTCTGTTCAGAATTTTGAATGAAAGAATTCACGCGACGCGCGCAATAACGCGATATCAATTTCGTGCCCGCTACTTTATAATCTTGCTTGAATTATTGCTCCTCTCTTCCTTCAATTATCTTTAGATCGTTAAAATAACTTTCGTTTTTCGCCGTCTACCAATCTTTTTTTTCTTCTCTTCCTGCATCGGCGTTATATTTTGTCGCGCGACCAGTTTCGGAGCCGAACTGGTTTTCGCGCCGATTTTGCCGCGGCGCGGACACTTCCACGGGCTTTGAAACACCCCGTTTTGTCCCTTTTCTTTTCGCGAGAATCGCGGAATTTCGAAAGACGAAAAAACGACAACGGCTGCCCGCGAAGTCGTCTTTAGGAATGCAAGAGAAAGGAAGATTCGAGCCTCGAAAGACCTTTCGTTCGTTCGTAAAACATTTTAATCTTCTCTTCGTAAAACATTTTAATCTTCGTAAAAAAAAAAGAAATATCTTTACTGGCAAAGTAAAATCGTTGCTCGAGCTGTTTTACGATTTGGACTTCGGAATCCTCGGGAAGTGTTTCGAGAGATGAACGTGTCTGTCGCGGGAACAAAGCGAGAGAGAATTTCATTCTTACAAAGAGCCTTACTCCCCCAATGCGGTAATTACATTGCACAAGGGAAGAAGGTGCGAGTGATATTTGCATATTGATAAATTCGTCGAACTGCTTTCGTACGCAGCCGGCGTGTGCCGACCGGCCATGGTCGCGCGATTTGCAGAATACCGGTCGGCTACGTGGTCGACCATAATAATAATTACACGCGGCTGCGGATACGTGGCTATAATGATAATCGTAAGGCCACGCCGTCGTCGGCGGGAGACTTTTGCGGCGCGATATATATATTTGAAATAACGGGGAAGGGACGAAGGTCGAGCTTTCCCGTGCGAGTCGCGTGACTCACATTTCGTCGAGACACCCCCTTCGGGATATTTCGCGTTTTCCCGTTATAAAGAGAGGCACGTGGACACACTCGATCGATTATAATTTATCGCTGTTTCGTCGACGCGAATTATATGCAAAGAACAATACGATAAATTGAGTGAAAAAAGTGACAAAACAAAACCGGGGGACAGTCTTGGAAGTTACACAGAATAAGAATTTGCTCTATGTATCTAATACATATAATGAAAAATTTTTATTACATAAATATTTTCTAATTTATTCGCATTTGTTTTCGCTCACTTCTCTATTGTTTGTGAAATATTTTTCATTTGCAATTAGGTAACGTCCCACACGGACATAACGTTCGTTAGACGTCCATAACTCCATGTGATATCTGATAAATAATTCATGGAGATTTGTATAAAATTGTATAAAATTGTTTTGTGTGGGGTGTAACATTGGTAAAACGTGTAAAATTTCTTTTAGAAATTACGTTTTATTTTTATATGTATATATGCTATAGAAATTGCATGAATTTAAATTCCTGGTTTCCCTTGAACGAAGTAAAAGGAACTTATCTAGATTACCTAGAAATTACATGGGAATTAATGAATTTAATTACATCTTCTATCTCTCGTTGATTACCATCTCACAATATCGCGGTAGCAATGCGCGCGGATAATACACAATTAAGATTTCACCAAAAGATACGATCAACGTGTTCCTTATTTGGATGAAACGGTATAAATTTTCCGAGATTTATGTTCGTAGAAAATTTGCGCCAGAATGTCGATTTTTCTTGCGCTCCACGCGTTTTTTTTTTTTTTAACTCGGATACACACGTGAGGTGATCTGGTTTTTGCGATACCATTGCGAAAGGTCGCATGCTGTATCGATAAATCGGATCATGCCGTATTTGACTTACATTCATGCCATCCATTTCCGGCGCGCGGCCGGCGGTTACGATTCGTCACGTAAGAAAGTTGCACGGCTTTCGCAACGCATTTCGCCACATTTCTCGCGACAGTCGCTCGCTTATTTTTTTCGTTAAACAACAAAAATCGGAAGGGAAGAACTCTAGGAAAGATCTAAAACGTGAGGTTTAAACAACGTATCTCTATAAAACTTGCAGAGAAATCTCATTAGAAAGTTCTGCAATTACAAACCAATAATTAAAAACTAATAAATCAGATTAGATTATTTGGCAAAATGAGGTTTCATTGAGATCTGACAACTGTCAAATTGCTGTCAGACAGAAAAAAACGCAGAAAAAGTGTATTCACTTTTAAACACATGGATAAAGTACAGGCAGGTTGTGTGATTTAAGTTCGATAGTTATTCGAATACTCGCGAATACTCGCGAATTTTGCCGCGCGGCGGCAAATATACGCAACATGACAATCGATGAGAGAAGTTACTCTCTCGACGTTCCTGCGCGAAACAAGATCCGATCGTGTTTCTTCTCGGGACATCAAGGACGACGTCGGACCAAGGCAGACACGCATGTTAATGCGAGACACTTTCGACGACGACAACGGAACTTTCTCGCTCCGTTTAATCCAGTTTCTCGAATAAATTGCATCGCCGTTGCCGCTTGTCCGAGTGAGGTAACGAGCGTGCTCAAGATTTATAAGTGCGTTTCGTTGAACACGGATGATACACGACGCTCGATCTTTGCGTATTTCTGTCTTGCGACGATTTTTCTACTTCAGTTTGTTGATATAATTTGATCGTCGAATTATTTATGTACGACGCGTAATTATACGATTTAATTCAAGTAATTTCTCTCGCACTTTCTTTCTCGCCCTTTGAAAAATTGAAACTTTTCAAACTCGTCGGCGTATTTACTGCATTCCTTTGCATGCGCTTTTAATGCGCGTTATCATCGCGGATTTACTTCCGGTAAAAGCGCGATTTGATTTCCAGCCGCCCGAGCGAGTTTTCACGGAGCCGGTGATAACTTTCACGTCCCATGCGAATTGTAAACAGTATTATATTCTCCACGAGTTAACGATTATAGTTAAATGCGCCGCCCTCGGGATATATACTTTCATGCGTGTATCGTAAATTATCGATCTTGCGGTTTTCCACCGCGACAGATTAGATCGCAAATTATCAGCTCGTTTATTTTACTTCCGTGTTATCCTTCGGTGTTTTAAAAAACTTCTTTTTTAAATTCTCTTTTTTAAGTGCGGAACAAAACGTAACCCGCCAATGATTTAAAGTACGAAATACCGGAAGCGAGTTCTGGTCTTCGAAGAGCGTGTGGGCGCCAATCACAATTCGAAGATCGGCATTTCGGCAACGAAAAAGGCGCGAACCCTTTCCGGCTAACGGTAACGTTGCGTCGCGTACGGTGCATTACATTGCGGTATCCTGATCGGGCATTACGTGTTCAACGTGCCAAAGATGCGTGTGCGTCTCGACCGCGATTAATATTCGGCTCGATGCTCTCACTCTTCCTGAGACCCGTTGTCCTTCCGCAGGATCGGCCCCCGCGTAGTGTGTCGTCGCCTCCATAATTCTTCCCGCCTCGTTTGAATTATCCTATCCTTCGTATAGGAATTCCGTCGAAGGTCGACGGAAGTGTCCTTGCGATGCAAAACGCGTGAAAAACCGGATTATTTTCCTAAGCAGATGTTTTATTCTAAGTCATTCGCCGCGTTTTTCCGCGACCGTTAAGTGATCTTTACGACGCGTATCGAATCTCATGTGTGGATTATATCTATCCGACTGTTTCTCTGTGTCTTTTTTTAGTTTCTTTTTCTGAGATATATTGTTTTCCATAGAATACAATTTAAACGATGTGTATCGTCGCAGGTATGTAAAAAATTCTCCGTTATTTTCACAAGACTCCCGAAATCTTTCTCTCCCGCGCTGAATTTCGCGCTTTTTTTCCTCTTTAATGCGGCGTGAAATTTAATTTCCAAGCGTTCATTCTCTTCTATTAGCGATTTCGCGCTCGATGTGTCGGCGGCTTCTGGTAGCGCGCTGAGGCAACATCTCGGCTTGCATAATAGCGCATCATCGCGGAGGAGGACGGACGATTGGTAGTGGCTTAAGCGATCCACAGCCAGCGGCGGATTTTATCTGCCGATCCGGCACATCGCGCACGCGAGAGTGAAAGTGAACAAACTTCTCGCTGAAAGCGTCCTCTTCGCTGCAGCATCCGCGATCACGGTTTTCCATGGAATCGCGTGACTCGCGGAGAACTACGTCCAAAGGACGCCGAACCTATTAACGCTTTCAGATAATTTTCATGAAAGTTCGCCGGGACGAGTAACTGACAGAAATTTTCTTTCCCGAAAAATAGGCGACGTTTAGACTTCGAGAGAAACAAATAAAACTGTCTTTAGATATACGGGGAATTAGGTTAAAGTTATGTTAATATAAAGACGTAGGATGAGTTTTTTTTTTTAATGAAATTGAGTTTTAATCGCTTTAGAAATATGCTAAGAAGATTGTGAAAGATTGCGGAGGCAGAGAGTCGGTAGTATCGATTGGAAAATTAGGTTAAAAGATGCCGAAGAGACGAACGAGATTTTGCGCAACGTAAACGATCACGATTTACATTGGTTTTCATCGGTTCGAAGAATGAGATAATAATTTAGTTTGCAGTCGTAAAGACGTTTGATCATTTGATTAAATTGCGATAACAATTGCCGCGTTATTTGTACAACAATGTACTTTTGCAAATAAGCGGGATATTATTCGCGTCTCTCCTTCGAGATTTTATAATTCGCTTCGAGAGATTTCGAAATGCGCGAAGGCGATGTTTGTTTCAGTTGAACTTTATCACAATGATGCAGACGTGAACTTTAACATATGGAATGTAAACACGTTCCACACGCGGATGCAAAGTGGCATAATTTAAAAACTAGTTTTAATTTTTTCCAATATCCATAAATTCGGATAACTGTTATTTCCTTGTGAGAAAAAATTCGCGGAATCACATCATTTTGAAGTCACATAATTTCCTTACGTAAGTCCGATCACAGTTGTTTTTACGAATCTATGAATTTACATGTGCGAGTCTTCAAAATAAAATTAAACTTGAGCTAAAAGAAAATATTACGCATATCGATTTTGAGAAATCAACGGCGTTTTAAAACTGTTATTCTCGGTTGCGGTGTTACTTCAAATTCGATTTATTAAAAAAAAAAATGTAATGATCTGTTTCGCAGATCGTTTGATTCGCAGAAGAGAGTTTGATTCATTCTTTCCTGTCGCATAATTCCAACGTCTGTAAGCAACTCGTCATCGAGCGAATCGTGACGCGAAGGAATCGAGAGGTCTATGTAAAAGGTGGAAAAAAGTCGCAGGTGGAGGAGAGTGTCGCGAGAGGTTGTTGACACCTCACTCGCGCATATACGTTCCTTCATTGCGTTTTGTCTCTGATGCCATGGTAGGTACGTGCGCGATGTACCGCGAATGCTAAATCAATCGGCTGGCCGGCTGTTGCTCTTCGTTTGCGTGCGCGCGCGCGACTTGCATTCCTTATTTCCACATTTCCTTCGCGTGTCAGACACGATCGAATCGAGAGATTATCTATAAATGAACTTTCAATAAAAACATTCTCCGCCGTTTCAAGGTCTCCGCTTTTCTCTTATTTACTTTCTTTTCTCGTTGATTTTCTTCTGCGTCGTAAATGCGAACGCATTTTCTCAACCGAGAAAGCGGTAAACAGCGAGACAGATACAAGATTCTTTCTTTGAGTCAAAATGAAAAATGATAAAAATTAGAAAGTTGTAATTTTTTATTTTTTTAAATCACATTTTATATTTTTGAAAAAAAAATCATGAACAGAGTCAATCATTTTGCAAAGCACTTTCTGTAATCGCAACAAAAAGTTTAAATTTCTCCAAAATTGATTTATTCGCCAATCTCATCGCAAGACTATCTCTAGACGAAGCGATCGCGAGACCTGACGTTGTCGTTGGCGACGATTGTTCCGAAGAAAGTGTGACGTGCGATTTCGAATTCCAGCCAGATGTTCGTGCGTTCCTTTTGTCGATCCGTCTCTTTTCCCCTTTCGGCGGATTCGCGGACTCTCTTGTGTATTTCGCGAGACATTCTCGGTTTTCTCTCTTTCTCGACGGGACGTGACTTTTAAATGTCGCCCAGTTTTCGGGTCCGTCGATTCTTGTCTTGCACGGACCGACCGCGCATGAGGATTGGCACATCGCCCACCGAATGTGCGTGCCAATCAGCGGCGATGTTATCTAATCGCAAAGTCAAATCGATATTTTGATTATCGTTCGCGATACGTTATGTAATGAAAAAAAAATTATACAATTAATTACAAGAAAACATCGTAAGAGAAAATTGAAACAGATCGCTACAATGTTGTTTTAGCAAATGAAAGATTATAACGAGCGTGTGTAGTGGAGATAAGTAATAAGAGCGTGAAAAAGACCGACAGATCACCGTGTATATCCCCGCGAGGTGCGTTTATCACGTACGTGCGCGCCGTGAAACCGTTAGATCTCGTGCGCGGGTAGCATCTTCCAAATAGAAAGGAGGATGTTTTTTTTCTCCTCTCGCGCGCGGAATAGACGCATCAGGACACGGATCGGTCGTTTGTGCCGCAATCTCATCCTCGTTGCATTCAGAACGGAACCGAGAGATCGGCGCTCGTTTGTTTTCGGCGCGTATCACGTCTCCTTCACCTCCTTTCGCTTCTGTTGCTCGCGTATTCTCGTAAGGATAATAGCCGTCGTCGTGCACACCTCTCGATTGCTCGACGCGAACTCACGCGAGTCATTACGTGTTATTGTATCGAAAATAAAAATGCACGTATAGAGAAATCAAGACGTTTGTTTATGACATTTACTTTGAAATAAAATATAAATCTCTTCATTATAATCGCGTGTCCGTGCGATTCGCCGAGACACGTCATTGCAGTTTAAAGAGTGCGGCGCGACTCGCTTAGCGGTAACGCGCGTTAGCGGGATCCGTAACACGTTATTTCCCGTCGCCCACGTTGCGGCGCGGAAAAAAGCCGCGTCGAGGAGAGGAGATGCATGCGAAGCCGGAATGCGGCACCGACGTCCAAGGAGAACCACTTCTCCGCGTCGCGTTGCACCCTACATATTCCGCAGCTGTCTCCTCGATTCGCGCGATTCGCAACCGGTAATATTACTGACCGATGGCTATTCTCTGGCGAAAGCGAATAGCCGACGTTCTTTTCCTGCTTCTCACAGTTTCGCGTAATCTTCTCCAACGTATTTTTAACACGTCTCTGTTTCAATTCGCAATAAATTTGGCAAAATAAATAGGAATCTCATATCTCTGTGATATAACGGTGATACGACGGTGATATAACGATCGAACTTTTACGCGGCCGATGTCGTCTAATTGGTAGATACGTGGATCATCGATCACGCAAGTCTATTACGCAAAGCCAATCGTGATTAGCGAGACAATGAACAGGTAATTACGTCGGGAGTCATTTGTCGTGCGTGGACAAAGAAATATTTTAACAATCTCTGTGTGATTTATTGTTCAATTGTTTCAGTAAATAGGCTTTGCAATAACCGATTCACGCGTAAGAAATTTGTTTTTTGCCAATATAATTTATTCTTCTTGTTTGACAAGAACGTCTGTCTTTTAATTTTTTTTCGTGACGCTCGAATTGATTTTGTGAATTCGTCCGATTCTCTCGGTTTTCCTCGTTCGCGATTGTAAAGAATTGCGGACGTAAGACACGCGCTCAAGTATCCACGCGCGAGCGAGCACGCGCGTAACTACGCGCGGACGAGTTTACCGTAACATTCTCCGACGACGTTTCCTTCGCGACTCAGTGTTACGAGATACGAACGAAACTCTTCCAATTTTCTTGAGAAAATTACATACAGACCCAACAAAATTCGTATAAAAACTATTTTTATTTAATTAGTTTTGTAAGTTTAAAAAATATTTTTAATACTACAGCTCTGCATTTTAATTGCAGACATCATTGCGACTTTAAATCAATTGTCTCTGTTATGTATTTTTAGTTTTTAAATATCTTCGGGAATGTAAGTCAACCAATTTCTCATTTTGAATATTTCTCTCTGAATAATTTTTTCTGTTCACTCGGAAAAACATAAAACTAAAATCTCGAGGGAAATTCAAAGTGCTGGGAGCGCATTTACATATAGGAGAAGGCTGTATACGTGCTCGCGTTGTTGTGATTATTTTTGCGCGCATTTCTCGCTTTCTCCCTATAACGCGAGGCGCTTAGAAATACCGCAGACCGATGACACGCAACGCAATTTGTAAAGCGAAGAACATACATTTTTTTTCTTCGATCTTTTAGAAAACTAAAGATAGGTTTCTGTTTCAATCGGGCTCGCGTACCAGCTACGACTGACTAATTTCTTATCGGGTATGTTCTCTCGCTGAAGCGTGACAAATTAAATTTTTGCTTGTAAGTCACATACGCTAAAATTAAATGTAGGTATGAGGGGGAGAGGGTAAGTGTTCGGACAAATTATATCCTTTTATGTTGTGCCTGCGTAATTTTATTTCTCTCCGATTATCGAGAAATTCGGGTCACGGTCGTTATACAATATAAGATTCTTGGGAATCGTCCGGATCGCATGCTCCACGCATGCTCCGCGCAAGTAGTAAGTACCATATCGGATCAGGCTCACGATCGCGCCGACCGCGCCCTGAACTGCGGCGACATGGCATGACGACGACGACGACGAAAAGACGAAGAAAGCAGCCGTTTTGCAGCTGGGCCCCGTGTACGGTGAAAGTCGTCCAAAATGTCATCGGAGTTTAACCTTATCGCACACATGTGTATGTCGCATATTCGTCTATAGAGTGATAGAGAGCGGGAGAGAGAGGGGAGAGAGAAAAAGAGAAAGAGTTATTGGGCGCGGTATAATATACGGTTGCGTAATTTACCTCCTAGCAGCTGGAACGCGTCAGGATGATCGTTTAGGCGAGTCGCAGGCACAGAGCCTTGACAGGTCGTTTGATCTTCGAATTTGGAACAGCGAAATATATGTTTACGTTAAACGAGCGTGTTTACGACGTCGTTATCAGAGAAATGTATTATCATTGAAGAATTCGGAGAATGGCGTGTAAGTTTTCTTCCCGAAATCGAAGTGCATTATCGGCGAACGGCTCTCTTCCTGGCCGTTAACGATATTTCGCGGTGCGGTCCTTTCACGAGTCTAAAATTATCCGCGCCGAGGACGGTTAATGCGTTCCGAGAAGCCTGAGAAGGTGGTTTTGCACCCATCGCGTTGCACAAAGGTTCCCCCAGCCATTTCGGGGAGACCTCTCGAGATTCTCCTCC
Source organism: Pseudomyrmex cubaensis (assembly GCA_014825685.1). NCBI lineage: Eukaryota > Metazoa > Arthropoda > Insecta > Hymenoptera > Formicidae > Pseudomyrmex > Pseudomyrmex cubaensis. The sequence goes on from QVOA01020040.1 coordinate 59,253, forward strand.
TCTGGCGACTCGTTATTTTCCCCAAACCGGATTTTCAGGCTGCGTTTTGCACCGCTGTATCGTTCCTCCGAACGTTTTAATCGCCTCGGACCGTCGCCGTTGCAAAATCTCCGGCAAGGTGACCCAGTTCGGCCGAGGTTGTAGGAATCGAGGAAATCCCCCGTCTTGATCCCGCGATTTTTCGGTTCTCGGAAAGGTCTTCGGGAAAATTACGCACCGTAAAAAAGTTCGGAAATATTAATGAACAAACCTCGTAGAGGTAATTCAGCGCGTACATATATGTAGCATGCAACTTTGACGACTCTATCTTGAGAAAGCGCCGTTTTCGTCACCTCTCACTTCTCGCTCTTTCCTTTGCAGCACGTATCGCGTATTTATGAAGAGCTGCATATTCAGGTGATTATCACAATAGAAATAATAGCGTGCGTCTCGGACGCGCGCGGTGCGTCGACCCGCAAGGAAAGAAAGCGAGAACGGAGAGACAAAAGGGGGACAGGTCGAAGAATTCGAGTCACACCTAGAGAACCTTCCCTGCGCCGTCGTCGAAAAAAATCGTGAAACTCAATGGCGAAACGTAGGCCGGGAATGCCTCCTTCGGATTCCTCCTCCTTATTTTCTTCAGAGAGTGTGCTCGCACGTTTGCGCACACGTTATATCGCGATCTCGAGAAAAATACAAATTTTTTAATTCTTTCGCATATTCATTATTTTGTACATAGCAAAGTTTTTGTTAGACATTCAAACATTCCGGTTTTCTAAAACACAGCAGGTCTCTGTTTCTTTCTCGTGTAGTGTGTGTCGCTGACGCGATAAAACTTTTTCGCCGAGACGCGTCGAGTACTTGCATTTCACGCGCGAATATCTCGCGGATTTCGCGCGACGGATCTTATTACGTTTCGCTCGACGCGGCGATAACGTAATCGGATTTTTCATCGACAGGTGCGCTACCTGTTCGCTTATGAGAACTTGCATAATATTCTATTTATCGCGCTGCGATTGCGATCGTATATAAATATAGAAATATATTCCGACTGCGAGAAATGCGCCCAACTCGCGCGCGCAATCGCGCGACTCGCCATTATGTCGACACGCGTTCGAAAAATCCGAACGGAAAGGTCACCGAGACCTTTCGCTGAAATTGTTTGTTAATCGATTTGTTGGATACACTCTCTTGAAAGGAGAGCACATCTCTTCTCAATCAAAGACAATCTTTCTAAGAATAATTAAAGGCTCTATCTTTTTAATTTTTTTAAAAAATTTGAAAAAATGAGAGAGAAAAAATCAAAGTAAAAATTCACGTTTTTGTTGATTGAAATTACAAGTCACTTTCTTATTTTCACTTTCTATTTTTTATATTTACCAAATCGACGATTTCGTTCAGGAGAAAGAGAGAGGAAAGGAAACATAGACGTGTGCGATGTAAACGGTTCGGGATTGACGCGCACATTGACGTTGCCATGGCACGTGGAAGGCTCGTGCGGCGGTCATCCACCGTTGATCTTTCCACGCGTGCCTAATCGCAGGACTCGTTGACTGCAATTTCCAAGTTTTTCCAGAAAGGTCGAGGCCGCCGTAATCCGCGCGCGCGCTCAGTCAACTCCGCGAATACCTTCCTTTCTCAGTCCGGCGCGAGATATACCTTCCGTAACATGGAAATTACGTGATTATTTCTCTCGCCTTTTACCTTCCTGCCGCGAATTATTATCGCAATTATTTCGCGCACCTATGCGAACGCGTGTCTGAGAAACGTGTCCGAACAAAAAACTATAAGCCGAGCAAAACTGTCGTGTTCTGAAGTAATAAGATATTCTTATCGCGGTTCCAGTCATTTATTTATTAAATCTTCTCTCTCTTATTATTAAGAAATATAAATTTCTTGTAAAATATTGTAATATGTTCGCATGAGATTTTTTCCAAATCAAGAAGACTCGCATTCTCTTCAGGCCGAAACATACCCATACGTTTTATTTGCGACATTCGTCGGTCGCATATATTCGGTGACCTCTTCCTTCTTTACAGTTTGCCGCCTATTTACATTTCACCGGGACCTTTTGCCGCTTCACATCCGACGTAACGTCGCGTTTTATTTATTAATGGAATTATCAAGGTTTGCGCGCCAGTCGATTTCAAGTGAAACGTGAGAGAAACATCTTCCCCCGGCCTCTACTTTCGATAGTCGATCTTCCATTTCTAAACGATTTCTCGAATTCTGCTCGTTCAAAAAAAAACATCCGATCTAACGGATTGGATACTTTCTTCGTTAAGAGACAGCGTAGCGTCTGTTTTCGCGTGCAACAACACTATTAAATACATTTACCTACGTCTCGGCGAACGGTATTATATGTCGGCGACGAAAATCGCACATTATTTGCATGATTTGGCGCGCGATCTTATAACTGTTACATGACGATTATATTACAACTTCACAACGCCGTTCTTATATAAACATCGTTGCGTGATTATATGATCATTTGTTTATATAATTGTTACATAGTATAAGAGATATATATATACACTTCAATTTTATAACTCAGTAAACACACATTAGAGATACTCGATGCTTCAAAAGAGCAAACACTCGACGAAGCGTGCGTGTGTTAAATAGCATTTTACAAAAATTCAAACAAATATCTCGATTCTGAATTAATTTTCACCTAACTCTTCGCGGACAGACATGGGTCTTTCCCAGGCTCACTCAAACATTGTGCGTCGACGTCTCTAGTAAAAATTAGTTTTTTTTAAACGTTCATATCTTCGAAACTATTTAATATTTGATGTGTAACAATAAATTGTTTGCGCGCCAGCGTGAAATAAATCATATAACATCGAGGTTAAATAACAATTTTACTTTTATAAACGCATGGGATTTCACTCGGCGCTAAACTGCGTGTGGAAAGTATATAGTTACGATCCAATAAATCAGCTAAACGGCGCAGAAGATTGGCGGAGAAACGAAAGGATCGTTCAAAAGAAATTAGAAGAGACGCACGCGCGCGCTCTTTCTCTCTCTCTCTCTCGACACGAAGAAAATCCCGCTGTGTTCCAATTTGCTTGTGCATTACGTGGCGAAGATTGTCAGCCATTTTGATACCGCAGGGCATGATCGCGCGTGCGATATACATGTATGTTTCGTGAAGATACATTTCTCTCCGCGTGCATTCGATCACGCTCCGACTCTCCCCGTAATAATCGCCCGTGATAATTAATCCACCTCTGCCGTTCACCGTCTTCTTCGTGCCGCTCGCTTCCTCGCCCTTTGAAGAGAACCGCGTGCTGCGATCTGGTGACTTCAATATAAACCGGCTGGATCGCACGATTTGCGAATGTTTATCGACGGAAAGTTTTCGTAAAACTATTCAGTAAAGTTGTCTTGAGTTTATAATTAATTTAATTTTCATGAAATATAATTTATTGTATTGTGTGGTTTTCGCAATTTTATTTTTCTATGTACTTAAATTTATTGTTAGTTTTATATGGATACATATATTTATAATGAATTTACTTTAAAGATGAGAAAAAAGAAAGAGAAAAGATGAGAAAAGAAAAAACATGAAGATCAAAAAAATAAAGGCCACACACTGTGATAAATTTTTAGCGTGTATTTATTTACAGATTCGATTACAATATCAGAGAGAGCTTTTGCTTTTTTTATAAAGTGTTACATCGAGGAGATGAGTACGTAAAAGACACTGAAATAGTTAAATATGTTTATTATCTCTTGTATTCTCCGATCATCTTCTCAATTCGCTTACTGCGGTCATTTTTAATTCTTTTGTTTCGACAAAATATAATTGCACATTGATAGGAAATAACTAA